>CANXYC010095656.1:0-12439 GCA_948193065.1 Aleurites moluccanus | reverse complement strand
ATATATATATATATATAACTTTGGTTCGGTTCGATTTGAAATTAAAAAAAATTCTCAAACCATAAATCAAAATTTTCGATTTACTCTATTTTCAAACCAAACCAAACTAAATAAATTGTAAAACTATTGATTTTAATTTAGTTTGATTGTTTTGATTTGATTTCAGTTTGATCGGTTTGACTTCCACCCTTAATGATGAGGGCTAAAAATGACTCACCCAGAACTTGGCCTAAAAGAACAAGTCCAAGATAGTAGTTGACAGTTCAAGATGAAGACCAAAAGACAAGTACGAGCACCTTGCTCTCAGCAACAACTCTGCTCATCAATGGATAGCTCATAAGAAAAGTCTCCACATATAACTCCTCACAAGCTTACTTGATATGCAATTCCTGTTACCTCTGAAAAATGAGATTCTATCACATTATCACTAGGACAACTCCAAAACAGGTGCATCATTACCTATGTCTAGTTACAGAATGATGTGACCATGCCTACCACAATATGACTCAAGACTCCTATAAAGTTAGAGTTCTCTCACTCAAAGGAGGCTCTTTGGCTAGCTACTAGCCACACAATGGGGATCTCTCACTCAATGTAATACCTGTTACATTTTTTTTTATGCATGTTTGTTGAGATGATTGTGAATAGATTAATGTTTTGAGAATTTCAGAATCGGTATTCAAGAAGGATATTGTGAGTCAGTTTTCATGATCTTAAAGGAATAATTTGGAAAAGTGTAAATCATAAGAGTTGTAGATTTATATCTTATATTTAAGTCTATAGAACTGTTTTGTAAAATTTTAAGTGTGTGAGAAGAAATGCCTCCTCGACCAGAACCTGTCTAGTTCGCTATTTCCTGCAGAAAATCTGAGAATATTTGTTTATTCTGAAAATGTTAGAGGCTGAGTGAGTCAAAAGTGTAAACATAAAAAATGTTTCTATATGTGTTATATAGATGGTTGTAAAAATTTCAAGGAGATTGGATAATTATAGCTCAAGAGAGATCTAAATTAATCAGACTTTCTCGGATAGTACTTGGAGAGTAAAGTCAGGGTGAAATTTAGAAATTCACCATAAATTGTGTAGATCTCCTTTTGATCTGAATTTTGGATATGTTGGATCCATAAGTGTCTATTTTAAGTGATAAAAAGAATGCAGGAGTTTGGATGTCTACAACTCATTTGAAAGCTAGTTTAGTGCGAGTTGACGAGGAAAGTTTTCCAGCACGGCAGAAATAGGTAATGCGAGCTGGTTCCTCGATTTCGAGGTGGATAGAGACTAATCGAGCTGGATAAGTGGAGAATTGGCAAAATGGGATTGCTGAAGTGGAATTGGAGAAGTAGATAATTAGCGAATTGGGATTGTCGAAGTGGGATTGGAGAAGTGGAATTGGCGAAGTGGAGAATTGGCGAAGTGGGATTGCCGAAGTGGAGAATTAGCGAAGTGGGATTACCGAAATGGAATTCGATGAAGTGAGATTGGCGAAATGGGATTGGCAAAGTGGGACTGGTGATGGGGGAATTAGTGAGGTAGTAGCCTATTTAAAAAGAGAAGCAGTAGCCATATTTCACGATAACTTCTCTTCTCTTCTTTTCTTTCTTTCTTCTTCATTTCTTCTCCTATCTCTCTCCAATCCGTTCCCTTTATTTTCTAATGCATTAATACTCATAATTAATATATTAAATCATTAAATTAATGCATTCAAAGGCTTCAATTATTATTTTCAAGTCAGATCCTTCAAGAACTCAGTTTTGGGGGAAAATAAGGTGATTTTCTCCAAACTTCATTTTCTCTTTAGATTAAGATTTTTTGTTAGTTAGAATAGTTATTTATGAGTATATAGAACCTATTATGAGCATTTAAGGCTATTAATTTTGATTAATATGGAAGATACCAGAATTTATGAATTTTGATGAATAGTGATGTGAATAGTAAGTATGTTCTTAATTTTTAGATTTTCTTTAAGAGATGAATGAAATTGATGTTAGGAAATAATAATAGAGACTATAAGATGGTTAAAATTTTAAGGAACCATATTATATATTATTAATTGAGGAAACCTTAATTGTGAGTATTTGGAGAATTGTCATAGGAGAAGAGAACTCAAGGAAATAAAGGAGGTTATTGAATGTACAAGTAATTGAGGGAAATACAAGGATAAATTGCTTTGAGATAAGTATAAACATTGCATATGCATATTGTTTCTTCAAAATTGAATGTTGAATCCTTCCTAATATTCATTTATATGATTCTCATACTTTGAAATATTGTATTGTGCACCTATTAAATGAAATTTTCATGATGTTCTCAAACAAATGATAATTTGTTCCATGTAATCACTTTATATGTTGTAAATGACTTGGTCATTCTTCCTCGAATGAAGCTCATATGAAACCTATTTGTTAACTTGAATGAATTCATATTTATATGTTGATGGTCTTGTGACCAATATAATTCTTGTGAAATTCAAGCTATATGACTCGTAATATATATATGTATAGAACACTCTTCCCAATGCGAGTAAATTCATTGGTCCATTGTGCACTTTGGGAACCTAGCTGATAGGGTTTTTATCAATGTTCCACATAGAGGGGACCATGAGCTCTAAGCATATGTCTGGCCAAGCATATGTTTTGCGATAAGGTAGCAAGGCTACTTATGCGCTATGTTATGATAAGGTAGAAAGGCTACTGATGCACTCTGCAGTTCTATCATATGATTTGGCAGTGCTAATCGATTGTGAGCACTTATGTTCTTGTAAGCATAACTTTATGATATTTCCATATCCATATTTCTTGGCTTGACCTTTACCTTGCATTTTTATATGTTACTGAGTTGAAGGCTCACTCCTTTTCTATGGATTTTAGGTGATAGTGTAGCTCGAGAGGGAGCTAATATAGAAGACAGAGTTTCTTGATTCATTCCTCCAAGAAGACTCTATGTAATTCTTTTGAGATATATATTCATTAGTTTGTATTATGGTATTATGTGTATGAGGAGTATACTTTAGAGCTCCGTAGTTAGATGTTGAGGATGATATTATTTTGATGTCTGAATTGTTACAATTGGGTCGCTCTTGTTCATTATTGATATGGGATGTATCTTTTGATAGGTAAGGAACAAGAGAAAATCATGTGATGATGAATGTAAATGTATGAATGGTGATTACATAAATAATAGAAATGCGTATTTATAATGATAACTATTTATAATGTGGATGTGTATTGTGTATGAGATCCAGGATATGAGTGTTCTACGGATTTATATTGGCCTTAAGCCTACCCTTGTCCTAGGACTGTCGCACCACTAGCGTTGGGGTGTGACAAAGGTGGTATCAGAGCTATAGGTTTATAATCCTTAATATAAAAGATAGATAGATGTGCATGAGCCCTAGTATAAGTGTTGATTAAAATAACTACGGAGCATAGGATTCGTGTCTCGTCCATGTTGTGTCTTCCTTTGGTAGATATCCGCATTAAGTGTAAGTAGTGAGTCTGATCTTGTTTGTTCTTCTTATCAGTATTGAGATGCTTCCATGATATGGTAGAGGATGAGTTCGTCCTAGATGAGATTTGCCTTCTGAAGAAGGTTCTGTGGGTGGAAGGGGAGGACATGAGGTTCCTCCTGTGCCACTAGTAGATATGGCTAATATGGCTCAACAATTAGAATAGCTGCAAAGGAACTATACAATGATAGTTGAGTTCATTACTCAGCAAAAACAGCAGCAGGTACCTCCAGTACAGGATCTAGAGATTCCTATTCCTCCAGTAGTTCCACCACTTGTTGTACGTCAAGTGGAAGAGGTATCATTCGAGATATTTCTTAAGCTTAAGCCCTCAGAGTATAAAGGTGAGATAGATACTACAGATTTCCTAGATGAAATCGAAGAGAAAGTACAGATTTTGCGGATTCCTGATAGAAGAGCTATAGAGTTTGTGGGTTATTTGATGAAAGCTGAGGCTAAGGATTGGTTCAAGAGAAGTATTTCTGGTATGCTTCGGGGAAATGAAGATCTTTCTTGGGAGAGATTCAAGGAATTTGTGCTGAATGAATTTCTTCCAGGGAGCGTGAGAGAAGCTAAATCTATAGAGTTTGAAAGATTGGTTCAAACACCTGGTATGCGTATTTCAGAGTATGCCAGGAAGTTCAATCGGTTAAGAAAATTTGCTCTAGCTTTGGTGCCTACAGAAGTGGCACGGATTCAGAGGTTTTACAAAGGATTAGTGGCTCCCCTATTTAAACTCCTAGCTGCTCTTGAGTTTGACTCTTACTCTAAGCTGGTGGATAAGGCTAGGGTAATTGAGAATAGAGAGATGGAAGCTAGATCTGAAAAAGCTGAAAAGAAGAAAATTAAAGCAGACAGCTCTTCTAAACAAGAAAGTGGAATGAAAAGTATAGGAGTGATTCATCAGTCAGCTTCTAAGAGTGGGTATAAAAGACCTTCAGAGAGACCATAGTAGAGTCGGACTACCCTTGGGCCCACTTCTCAGATGAGCCATGGTTCAACTAGCTTTGCACCATTCAGGACTCCTAGACCTTTGTGTTTTACATGTGGTAAATTTCATAATGGCCCTTGTCATTATGCGTCAGGAGCATGCTTTAGATGTGGACAACAAGGTCATTTACTCAAGAATTGTCCATAACCATCCTTTGGAGGTAGACCTCAGGCTTCTCAGACCATAATTCAGATGAATAGGGAGAGGAGTGTTAGTCAGCAGCCAGGTGCAAGCCGAGGCATTTTGGGCAGGACTTTAAAGGCTGATAGAGGGTTAGGTCAGCATGTGGCTCAGGCTTCGAGGTCAATTCCCATAGGTAGAGGCAGAGGCAGAGTTTTTGCTCTAGCACAGCATTAGGCCCGGGCATCTAACACGGTTGTTATAAGTATTCTTTCGATCCAAGTTTTGAATGCTAGAGTGTTGTTTGATTCAGGAGCTACGCATTCCTTTGTGTCATCATGTTTTGCTAAGAAATTGCATATGCCCTGTGAGTTACTTGAAACTGTGTTGATTGTTTCTACTCCTTTAGAGGAAGAGATTGAAGTTCAAAACTTTTATCACTCATGTGTGGTTAGTATAGGTGGCAAGAACTTGAATGTAGATTTGATTGAATTGCTTGTATTGGAATTTGATGTGATTTTGGGCATGGATTGGTTGTCCAAGCACTATACTACTATAGATTGTAATGGGAAGAAGATAGTTTTCAAGTTAGCTTCAGGTGATGAGTTTGAATTTCAAGGGAAGAGGAGCAAAGCACCATATAATATGATATCAGCCTTAAGGGCGAAGAGATTGATGAAGAAAGGATACCAAGGATATTTGGCTTATGTCCGAGATACTCAAAAGGAAGTAAAATATTTAGAGCAGATTCCTGTTGTTAACGAGTTTCTAGATGTATTTCCTGAAGAGTTACCTAGTCTGCCACCAGGTAGAGAGATAGAATTTGGTATTGAGTTTCTATCTGGCACAAATCCGATTTCTATTCCTCCATATCATATGGCACCAGTAGAATTAAGAGAGTTAAAGACTAAATTACAAGATTTGCTTGACAAAGGATTCATCAAACCTAGTAGTTCACCATGGAGTGCACCTGTACTATTTGTGAAGAAGAAGGATGGTTCTATGAGATTATGCATAGATTACAGACAGCTCAACAAGGCAACTATTAGGAATAAGTATCCTTTGCCAAGGATAAATGATTTATTTGATCAGTTGCAGGGTGCAAGTCATTTCTCCAAGATAGACTTAAGGTCGGGTTATCATCAGTTGAGAATTCGGAACGAGGATATATCGAAGATGGCTTTTCGGACTAGATATGGACACTATGAGTTCTTAGTGTTACCGTTTGATTGACTAATGCACCAGCCGTATTCATGGACTTGATGAATAGGGTGTTCAGGCCATTTCTGGATAAGTTTGTCATTGTATTCATCGATGACATCCTTGTATATTCTAGGAGCAAGGAAGAGCATGAAGAACATCTTTGGATTGTATTGCAGACCTTGAGGAAGTATAAATTGTTTTCCAAGTTCTCCAAGTGTGAGTTTTGGCTCGATAGTGTTTGTTTCCTTGGGCATGTGGTGAGTAAGGAAGGACTTAAAGTTGATCCGAAGAAAGTGGATGCAATCCTTAATTGGCCAGACCCACAAATGTTTTTGAAGTTATAAGTTTCTAAGGTTTGGCAGGCTACTACAGGAGATTTGTTTAAGACTTCTCCAAGATTTTTGCTCCTTTAAGCAAGCTTACTCAGAAGCAAGTTAAATTCCTATGGATAGATGCATGTGATAAGAGTTTCCAAAAGTTAAAGACTTGTCTCACCACGGCACCTATCTTAGCTTTGTTGTCTGGTGAAGAAGGATATGTGTTGTATTGTGATGCCTCGAGAGTAGGGCTTGGTTGTGTGCTTATGCAGCATGGTAAGATGATAACCTATGCTTCTAGACAATTGAGGAAGCATGAGGTGAACTATCCAACACATGATCTTGAGATGGTTGCAATTGTGTTTGCCCTGAAGATATGGAGACATTATATGAATGGAGAGAAATGTGAGATTTTCACATATCATAACAGTTTAAAATATGTATTTCAGCAAAAAGATCTTAACCTTTGGCAAAGAAGGTGGGTTGAATTGCTTAAGGATTATGACTGTGAAATCTTGTACCATCCAAGAAAAACTAATGTAGTGGCAGATGCATTGAGCAGAAAGTCTTTGGGAAGCTTAGCCCATACACAAGTGAGTAGAAGATCATTAGTGAGGGAAGTGCAAAGATTGCATGATATAGGAATCAGTTTGGATTTGTCAGATTCATGAGTGCTTTTAGCATATTTCCAAGTCAAGCCAGTTCTCATTGATCATATTAAAAAAAACTCAAGACAAAGATCCTCAGTTGGTGAAGCTAAAGAGTAATGTGGGATCAGAAAAAGCTCTAGGATTTGTTGTGACTGATGGCATGTTGAGGCATGGTAGCAGGTTATATGTTCCAGTAGTTGATGGTTTGAGGGATATGATTCTTAAGGAAGCACATCATGCCAAGTATAATGTGCATCGAGGTGCAATGTAGATGTATCATGACATTAAAGATTCCTATTGGTGGAGTGGAATGAAAAGAGATGTCACAGAATATGTAGCTAAATGTCTAACTTGTCAACAAGTCAAGTTCAAGCATCAGAAACTTTCGAAACTACTTCAACAGTTGCCATTGCCAGAATAGAAATGGGAGAGAGTGATTATGGATTTTGTGGTTGGATTGCTAAGGACTTCAAGAGGCCAAGATTCAATATAGGTTATTATTTATAGATTAACCAAGTCAGCTCACTTCTTGCCAGTCCAGACGACTTATACGACTTCTCAGTATGCACAGATTTATGTCGATGAGATTGTCAAACTTCATGGAGTTCCATTTTCGATCATCTCAGATAGAGGTCCTGAGTTCACCATTTTGGCAGAAATTACAAGAGTGCTTGGGTACACAGCTTGATTTCATCATAGCGTTTCATCCACAAACAGATAGGCAATCAGAGTGGACCATCCAAACTCTAAAAGACATGTTGAAGATGTGCATTCTAGACTTTGGAGGAAATTGGGATGCTCATTTGTCGTTGATAGAATTTTCTTACAATAACAGCTACCATTCCACGATCCAGATGTCCCCTTATGAAGTTTTGTATGGCAGAAAATGCAGATCTCCCTTGTATTGGGATGAGGTTGGAGGAAAGTATATAGAAGGACCAGAACAAGATATACGTCAAAAAAGATTCCACTGATCTGAGAGAGATTAAAGACAGCTTTCAGTCGCCAAAAGAGTTATACTGATCTAAAAAGAAAAGACCTTCAGTATTCCATTGGAGATCTAGTTTTTTTAAAGATCTCACCAATGAAAGGAGTTCTACGGTTTGGCAAGAGAAGCAAGCTATCTCCATGATTTATCGGACCCTTTGAGATTCTGAGCAAGATTGGAGAGGTTTCATACAATTTAGCTTTTCCACCTAGCATGGATAATGTGCACCCAGTATTTCACGTATCAATGCTTCAGAAATATTTCGCCAACCCTTCTCATATGCTATAAGTTCCGGCAGTGGACCTTTAACAAGACTTGACATATGAATAGATTCCAATCACCATTATGGACCGAATGATCAAGAGGCTACGAAATAAAGATATATCAATGGTTAAGGTCCTATGGAAGAATCATGCTATGGAAGAGTGTACTTAGGAAAGTGAGCAAAGCATGCAAGACAAGTACCCTTATCTATTTCAAGTTCAAGGTAAGTTCTTTAAAATTCGAAGACAAATTTATTTAAGGGGGGAAGAATGTAATACCTGTTACATTTTTTTTATGCTTGTTTGTTGAAATGATTGTGAATAGATTAATGTTTTGAGAATTTTAGAATCTGTATTCAGGGAGGCTCTTATGAGTTAGTTTTCATGATCTTAAAGGAATAATTTGGAAAAGTGTAAATCATAAGAGTTGTAGATTTATATCTTATCTTTAACTCTGTAGAACTATTTTATAAAATTTTGTGTGTGTGAGGAGATATGCCTCATCGACCAGAACCTGTCTAGTTCGCTATTTCGTGCAGAAAGTCTGAGAATGTTTATTTATTCTGAGAATGTTAGAGGCTAAGTGAGTCAAAAGTGTAAACATAAAAAATGTTACTTTATGTGTTATATAGATAGCTTTAAAAATTTCAAGAATATTGGATAATTATAGCTCAAGAGATATCTAAATTAATCAGATCTGCTGGGATAGTACTTGGAGAGTAAAGTCAGGGTAAAATTTAGAAATTCACTATAAATGGTATAGATCTCCTTTTGATATGAATTTTGGATATGTTGGACCCCTAAGTGTCTATTTTAAGTGACAAAAAGAATAGAGGAGTTTGGATGTTTGTAGCTCATTTGTGAGCTGATTTAGTGTGAGTTGACGAGGAAGGTTTTCTAGCTCGGCAGAAATAAGTAGTGCGAGCTGGCTCCTTGATTTCGAGGTGGATAGAGACTGATTGAGCTGGATAAGTAGAGAATTGGCAAAGTGGGATTGCCGAAGTGGAATTGAAAAAATGGAGAATTGGCAAAGTGGGATTGCCAAAGTGGAATTGACTAAGTGGAGAATTGGCGAAGTGGGATTGTCGAAGTGGAATTGGCGAAGTGGGATCGCCGAAGTGGAGAATTGGCGAAGTGGGATTGCCGAAGTGGAATTGGCACAGTGGAGAATTGTTGAAGTGGGATTGCCGAAGTGGAATTGGCGAAGTGGAGAATTGGCAAAGTGGGATTGGCGAAGTGGGAATTAGTGAGGCAGTAGCCTATTTAAAAAGAGAAGCAGTAGCCATATTTCACAATAACTTCTCCTCTTTTCTTTTTTTTCTTCTTCATTTCTTCTCCTCTCTCGCTCCAATCTATTCCCTTTGTTTTCGAATGCATTAATACTTAGAATTAATGCATTAAATTATTAAATTAATGCATTTGAAGGCTTCAATCATCATTTTCAAGTCAGAACCTTCAAGAACTCAGTTTTGGGGAAAAATAAGGTGATTTTCTCCAAACTTTATTTTCTCTTTAAATTAAGATTTTTTGGTAGTTAGAATAGTTATTTATGAGTATATAAAACCTATTATAAGCATTTAAGGCTATTAATTTTAATTAATATGGAAGATACTAGAATTTATGAATTTTGATGAATAGTGACATGAATAGTAAGTATGCTATTAATTTTCAGATTTTCTTTAAGAGATGAATTAAATTGATGTTAGGAAGCAATAATAGAGACTATAAGATGGCTAAAATTTTAAGGAACCATATTATGTATTATTAATTAAGGAAACCCTAATTGTGAGTATTTGGGGAATTGTCATAGGAGAAGAGAACTCAAGAAAATAGAGGAGATTATTGAATATACAAGTAATTGAGGGAAATACAAGGATAAATTGCTTTGAGGTAAGTATAAACATTGCATATGCATATTGTTTCTTCGAAATTGAATGTTCATTCCTTCCTAATATTCATTTATATGATTCTCATACTTCGAAATATTATATTGTGCACCTATTAAACGAAATTCCCATGATGTTCTCAAACAAATGATAATTTGTTCCATGTAATCACTTTATATGTTGTAAATGACTTGGTCATTCTTCCTCGGACCAAGCTTATATGAAACCTATTTGTTAACTTGAATGAATTCATGTTTATATGTTGATAGTCTTGTGACCAATATGATTCTTGTGAAATTCAAGCTATATGACCCATAATATATATATGTACAAAACGCTCTTCCCAATGAGAGTAAATTCATTGGTCCATTGTGCACTTTGGGAGCCTAGCTAATAGGGTTTTTATCAGTGTTCCACATAGAGGGGACCATGAGCTCTAGGCATATGTCTGGCCAAGCATAAGTTTTGCGATAAGGTAGCAATGCTATTGATGTGCTCTGTTGTGATAAGGTAGCAAGGCTACTGATGCACTCTGCAGTTCTATCATATGATTTGGCAGTGCTAATCAATTGTGAGCACTAATGTTTTTGTAAGCATAACTTTATGATATTTCCATATCCATGTTCCTTGGCTTTACCTTTACCTTGCATGTTTATATATTACTGAGTTGAAGGCTCACTCCTTTTCTATGGATTTCAGGTAATAGTGTAGCTCGAGAGGGAGCTAATATAGAAGACATAGCTTCTTGATTCATTCCTCCAAGAAGACTCTATATAATTCTTTTGAGATATATATTCATTAGTTTGTATTATGGTATTGTGTGTATGAGGAGTATACTATAGAGCTCCGTAGTTAGATGTTGAGGATGATATTATTTTGATGTCTGAATTGTTACAATTGGGCTGCCCTTATTCCTTATTGATGTGGGATGTATCTTTTGATCGGTAAGGAACAAGAGGAAATCATATGATGATGAATGTAAATGTATGAATGGTGATTGCATGAATCATAGAAATGAGTATTTATAATGATAACTATTTATGAGGTGGATGTGTATTGTATATGAGATCTAGGATATGAGTGTTCTATGGGTTTATGGTGGCCTTAAGCCTACCCTTGCCCTAGAACCGTCACACCACTGGTGTTGGAGTGTGACACTCAAGGTCAATACCTCCATCTAGCAAGGACAACATTATTCCCTCCAGCAAGGTTAACACATTCACCCAATGAGGTCAATACTATTCTGTCCAACAAGGTCAACACTTATACTTAGTGAGGTCAACATCATTTCCTCCAGCAAGGCTAACACCCCTACCCAGCAAAGTTAGTACCGTTCCATCCAGCAAGGTCTATACCTCCACTAAGTGAGATCCTGACAGTTCCATGAGTATGAGGTCCTGCACCTACGTACTTCAAACACCTACTGAGAACTACAACCTCAACTCACTGCATGTATCCTACCAAATTCAAATTTATCCAATCATCACATGTCTTCCAAACCAACTCCTTTCCAAGAAAGCTGTAATACCCCAACCTCTTCACTAAATTCCTAGTGATATTTTGTCACATCCCCATTCTTGAGACAAATGGCCATAGGGTAAAGGAAAGCTTAAGGCTGCCAAATAGCCGTAGAACCCATACTAACCTTACCTCATTTCAATAATTAATTTCCAAACTTTCATATTCATTATTTGTTATTCATTTTCATCCCATTCCAAAATTAGCAATGCATATTGATATTATCAAATACATATACATAATCTTTAATACAATACTTTTATATGTATATTAATAACATCATAATTCATAAATAGTTTCACATTTACCCTAATACTCATGTTATTCTAAACTTCTAACCATAGAACAACTAGAGTATTAAAATGACTCCAAAATGATAGATTTTTTACTTTAATTAGCAAGGTTTCAATTTGAAGGAGAAGAAAGACTTTGGAACCACCTCTATCTACTTTAGTCTTGAAAAATATTAAACTAAAACTCAGTGAGTAATAAATATACCACCATACTTGTGAGGCTAGGAATTTCAAGGTTAGCTCACAAGAATGTCATTTCATTTACATTTCAATAATGAATAAGACGCAATTGTCACACCCCAACTCCAGTGGTGCGATGGTCCTAGGGCAAGGGTAGGCTTAAGGCCACCATAAACCCGTAAAACTCTCACATTCTGAATCTTACATACAATTATATCATATATTTAAATCATGCTATAACATATCATAATCCATTCAAGCATAAATCATTTCTTTACTATATCATTCCATATCTTTCTCTTGTTCCTTAATGATCTAAAGAAGACATCTCTCATAAAAAAGGAACAAGAGTATCCAAAGGATAACATTCATACATCAATATTATATTATTCCCAAAAGACTAGCTACGGAGCTCTAGAATGTACTCCAATACATATTATATCACAATACCATTAATAATTATACAAAGTATCTCAAAAGAATAATTACAATAAAGCTTCTTCGAGAAAATAAGTCAAGAAGCTT
>CANXYC010095623.1:0-25044 GCA_948193065.1 Aleurites moluccanus | reverse complement strand
ACTAACAACTTACCAAAAGTTCTTCAAAATCTTCCTTGAATTAATTAACTATCCAAATGAGTTTTTCTTAGGAATCTAAGGTTAGATTTGTGTTTACAAGGTAGGAATTAGTCTTATTCCATCCAAAAATGGAAGAAAACTACAGTATTTGATGTGAGCTAGGTGTGGACGAAACCTATATGAAGAACAAATAGAAATTCTGTAACTTTTTAAGCTTTAAAAGATGACAATGGTGGAGAGGTGGTAAAAATCTATTCAAATATCTTAGGTTTGATCCAATGATTAAGGTTTCATGGTAACTTTGGTGAAACCTAGCCATCCAACCATCCATTTTTCTTACTTTAATGCTATTTGTCCATCCAAAGTCAACATTAGTGGCTAACACATACATTTGCCACACCTAATCAAAAACCAATGGCAAAAATCCAATACATCAAGCTTATGATAGCAAATTTGCAACCTGCTGATCCAACCGTCCATTTTTCCATCATCTGATCCAATGGTTGGATTTAATCAAGCCTAAACTAATGTCATAAGGTTGCATACATAATATAATTCCATACCTCAAAGGAAAAGACTATAATGCCCTTAGTGCAACTGAAGCACCTCACGCACCTTAATTGAGGAGCTTACCCGATACAATTTTCAATCGGGTTTATTTTTCAATCAAATCTTCAAATTAATAAACTAACACCACTTACATTCCCTTAAATCATTTTCTACTTCTAAATATGGTGATAATTCCTTAAGAACTCAAAGGGATGCAAAATGACCATTTTGCCCCCAGTTCACAAAATTTGAAGTTTCTTCCAATTTCTTCCTAATAGCCTTTGATGTACTTTTACATGTGTAAAATTGTCTAAATCATGCATATTCATTCAATTTAAGCATAAACATGCATCATACATATCATGCAAACATATAAGAAAACCCCCCTTTGGCTTGCCTCTAAAGGTTGTGTTCTAAGCCTTTCAACTGGGGTGTTACAAGCAGGATCCCAAAACCTCAGACAGGCCTTCAGAAAAGCCCAATCCACTTTTACAACCCTTAAAGTCAAAACAGAATTGATCTCATACTTGCCCAAATTAATCTTTTCGACTTTGTCTAGGTTTTTGGTCCACAAAAACATATGATGACTGTAATAGGGTTCCATGGGATTTCTGAGTGAAAATAAGAGTCAAAATGGCTTTTGGGAAAGAATAGGACTCCTATTTATAGAAAAATTCAGCCCAAATTGGCTTGAACACGCAGGCTAGGGCGGCACCACCAAGCACCAAGGCGCCGCCGCCATAGCCTTTGGCGGCACCTCTCCCCTGTGATGGCGACATCACCATGCCCTAAAAAGTGACAAGGCGACACCACCAAAGCCCCAAGGCGGCACCACCCCTTCATCCCGACGGCAACACTGTTCCTTCCAGCAAATTTCTAGAGAAATTCTGAATTTTCGAGATTTTGAGTTCATTCTAGGATATTTCCAAAATCACTTGGCATTTTAATGCAAAAGTTCATTGCATAACATTTTTAGTTTACATCCATAAGATTGGTAGTTAGCTGAAATATCATAAATACATGCATACATAAAGCATACATCAAATATCATCCGTACATCATTGTTCATAAATAAGCATAAGCATAATAGTACAAGAAGAAAAATGCTCAAGAAAGCCACTAGTCTCTCCGACGACGCCGACACGGGTCCTCCGGTGGACATGGTGGGTCGGCCTGAAAATGAAGTCAAGTCAGCATACCCGACAGAGCTAGCTCTATTCTACGTCCTACGCGATAGGTGTGACGGATCCACTTCATATTAATCTATAGAAAGAAAAGCCAAAAGCTTAAGGATCATTTCCAAAAGAAAGGTCAAAAGACATCACAAGCTTAAGGATCATTTCCGAAAGCAAGGCCAAAAGACATCACAAGCTTAAGGATCATTTTCGAAAGCAAAACTCGAGAACATGAACATACCTCAATGTTTTCAGGTAACTCTGGTGCAAGAGGATGAACCGCATCTGGAAGACGGTATGATCGCATCTTGCCATGAGCACTGGTGTAGAAGGTATTCTCAGATATCCAGAAGTTAGGGCATAAAGCGACCCGATCAAGATCATTCCACGTCCCAAGAGTAACGTTGGGGTCAGTTGAAGGAGGATCTCTTGACACACCCATGCTTTGAACCCGACTTTGCCAAGGAGCAGAAAGTCTGACAGAGCTAGACAGACGTCTTAGTCGTTGACATGGATCACCAATAGGTCCCATCAGCCGAGTGCGACAGAATAATGCATAATTATCTTGAGGAGTCACATATAGATGTATGGGAAGACCGGTGTAAGCCTCATCAAGAGCATGGATGTCCATATTCCACCTCATGTCAACTGGTGGGTGTGCAGGAACTACCCACCTACCAATCGTCTGAACCCGGACTCTCTCTCCCAGGTAATACAGCTTATTGTGCGGAGAGCGAAGCAACAGTCGAGAACAAGCCAGTGTGGCACTTGGATCAAGTTCTACTAGCATCAATTGCATCCTATCCAAGTAAGGTTTCATCACAACCTGCAAGAGGGTCATTGTGAGCATAAACCAGAACATGTGAAAAAGCTAAAGTTAGAGATACCTAAAAGGTGTTGAGGCTGGTAAAGGCTACTCGAATAGTCCTAAACTCGCACATGCCAAGGCCAGTCCAATATTCCCTGTTCCACCGGATACTAGTCGGAAAGACGTCCAGCCTAGGGTTGTTAAGAGTGGGAGCCAGCATTGGAAAATACTTATAAGCCCAGACCTGTTTCAAACATTGAAGATAGAGAAAGTCAAAAAGACCAAGTAAAGTTCACATAGGGTACAGAGAGTACCTCCCAGTTCAAATCAACAGGTATAGAGAGTGCCAATCAGTTCAAGTTAAACAAAGGATGCAGAGAGCATACCTTTCAAATGAAGTGAGTCCCACCATAGGAATTGAAAGCTCCCTGAGACAAGTCATACATCTCCTGGTACATGGTGCTCAGAATAACGCCAGCCCAATCATATTCCCCCAGCTGAGCAAGTCTATCAAACTCGACAAAATGTTCATATTAACAGAATCTCGATAGGTGTGCCCAAATGTACATCCCGCCAGAATTAGCATCATCAGCCTGGCTATAATCTCGGTATCAAATAACATATCAGTGAATGGCTCCATGTCTCTCAGCCGAGCCTGAAACCAAGTGCGAGGTATCGATATGCGATCCCAGGGTGGATCCTGACCTATGAACTAAATCATATCTCCAAGAGTAAAGGTAACCCTCCAATCAGCGCAAAGGTCTAGGTGACGGGTCCCGAAGTGTAGTCCAGTCAGCATAGACAGATCAAGTGGAGTAACAGTAAGCTCCCCACATGGAAAATGGAAAGTGTTGGTTGTATCCCACCACCGCTCAGCCAGAGCCTTAATCAAGGCTACGTTACTCTCAAGGTTTGTTTTAACCCTCAATAAAGATACAAAACCAGTAGGCTCCAACAAGGTCTTTACTGGGGTTTCGACTGATAGAGCATCAGCCAGATATGCCAAATTTGATCTAGCACCCCTATTCCTAAGCATAGTGCTCTTTCGAACAAAAAGGAATTCACTCAGCAAAAAAAAAAAAGATGATGATTGATTAAAAATTGATTGATTGGGAAAATACCTCAATTTTGCCGTCCCAAGAGACGTGTCATTTTGATTCCTGAAGCAGATTTTTGGGTCAGGATTGTCCCACGGTGCCTCATAGCCATAACGCCTCCTACTACTAGTAGTACTTCCAGAATGTGAAGCCATGAAGAAAAAGAAAATTTCCAGAGAGAGAAAATCTAAAGAGATAAAATTTCTAGAGAGAGAAAATATCTAGAGAAAAAGAGAAAATTTCTAGAAAGAAAAGCTAGAGAGAGAGAAAAAAATGAAAATGAGAGTGAAGGGAATGAGAGAGCCTCACCCCTATTTATAGATTTTGAGAATCTTGAAAATGACCATTTTGTCCCCTACTGCAGGTAAAAACAAGGCAACTTGCATTTTCAAAGCAGTTCAAGTTAGAATCAAATGCCGACAGTTCCGATGCATCCGCATGACTTTTCTCTCTCCATCGACCTATCATTTGCCCAAATCAGACATGGGATGTTTCTGCAATTCAGAAAATGACAAAAAGGAAAAAATATCAAAAAAATTGAAAGTTGTCTGAAGCATGACAGATCACACTAATATACCTTCAGACCTCTCAAGATGCGATCAGAATGCATTTCTTTTATTCCGAGCAAACAGGAACAGCCCGGTTCACCTACATCACGTCTATCATCCAGAATGGACAACCATGATGGGGGCAGCTGTGAACACTGGTTTCTCACACCCCTCAGACTTATGCCAAGCCGATCGGCACTCACCGGAACCAAGCCTGCACTAGGATGGACTCAGGAACACATCCGATCGGAATCGGACCCGGGCCAGCACCCTCAAGCCAAGGCGGTGCCGCCACCCCTTTTGGGCGGTACCACCGTGGCCCGCCGCTCCACTCTTTTGCTGCCGCTCTCCTTCTTCAACCGTGCCGCCAAGGGCCACAGCGACGCCGCCGCCCCCTCTAGTGGCAGCCCTCTTGCCTATAAATAGAGGCCTCCCCCTTCATAGTTAGGGGTCCCGGAATCACTTGAAGTTGATTTTTCCTTCTCGGATTTCATATATTCTTCCTCATATACCTATTTCTTCTTATTTCTTTAACTCTCTTTGAGTTTAAAGAATAACCAATTCAGGGTGAGTGGAGCCCACTTTTCTTTAGTTCTCTTTGAGCTAAAAAAGGACCAAATTTGGGGCGTGTGGAGCCTTAAAATTATTTCTAACAAAATCACCAAGTTGATTTGTTTGTTTTATCAGGTAAAAGACCATTCGACTGTCTTCTCGGGCCTCAAATAATCCCCAGTGGAACTCTGAGCCGGGCTAGCAATCAGACCACCATCAATCCAGCTACCAATCAAAAGTGGAGCTTCGATCCGAGCGAGCAATCCGACCGTCGCCTTCCCAAATAGCAAAGGAGAAGGTGTCATCCCCTAAACTTTCCTATTATTGATAAAGAGTCAAAATAGGCAAATCTCCTTTATTTTGATAGAGCGTCAAAATAAAGAGTCCAAAGCATGAGAAGTTGGGCATAAAATCAACCCTCCTTCGCAAGAAAGGAGAACTCTGTGGGTTTTGATTCCTATTCAATGGGATACACAGGCAAACTATTTAAGAGCTTCAAATCCAAAGAGGTCAAAGCAACCTATTTTCCATTAATTAAATGCTTTATCGATTGTATTATTCGGGGAATATGTGATCGACCTAGAACCTATAAGGGCTAGAGTTGATATCCCATATTTTTTATATTCTTGGATTGTAATAATTTACTTACCGCACTCTAAACTGCTTTACTGCTTTATTTTCATAAAAACTGCCCATGCATATATATATTTCATTCTTTATACTGTTCATGAAAACGCTTTAAATCAAAGTTAAAATTAAAAGCCAAGTTCAACCAAAAACCTAGTCCCTAAATTCTCTTTGGTTTCAAAGGCTAGTGCATTTATTTTTTTCCTTGGGATAAGATTGGAGTCAAATTAGGTTTTTACCTTAAATTTTCCCAACAAAAATAACTTAAGGTGGCGACTTCAAAATATCAAAATCATTTTCAAATAATAAGACGCTAAGGTCGTCTCGATGCATGAGAAATCGTCCCCAAAAAATGAGAGCGCTTCCCGGTCCTCCCGTGATAGCGGAAGAGGGTGCTCGGGGCGAGGCCTCACATCATCAAAACATCAATTTGATTCAAAGTTCTTCCTATTAGGGTTTCAATCCAACTTTTTGAATTTCATCCATTCAAAATATGTTTTGAACACCAATAATCATCAAAGAATACCTTATAATAATATTTGAATCAAAAGAATCACAAAACCATTAACTTACCAAAAGTTCTTCAAAAACTTCAAAGCTTTTATTATTAGCTTTTTCTTGTTTTTCCTTGAAATCTAAGGTTATATTTGAGTTCACAAGGATGGAATTAACTAGTTTATATTCAAAAATGGAAGAAAAGCATAAGGTTTGGTGTTGTTCATCAATGGCCAAAACTTAAGGAAGAAGGAGAGAGAAAATTCTGAATAGAAAATGGTTAAGGATGAAGACAATGGTGAAGTGGTGGGAAAAATCTACCTAAATATCAAAGGTGTGATCTTATACATTAGGCTTATGGCAGAAATGGTGAAACCTAGCCATCCAACCATCCATTTCTTCATCATTTCATCCAATGGTTAGATTTAATAAAGCCTAAAATGCTTCCATAAGGTTGCATACACCATATAATTCCATATCTCAAGGGAAAAGACTAAATTGCCCTTAGTTCAAATGAAGCACCTCAATTGAGCAACTTGTCGGGAACTATTTTCAACTGGGTTTAATTCCCCAACAAAACTTCAAATAAACTAAATATCATTATTTTCATGTCCTAGTATTCTTTTCTACCTTCAAATATTATGTTAATTTCCATAAAACTCGAAGCGGTGTGAAATGACCATTTTACCCCCAGTTTACCAAAACTTGAATTTTTCCCGATTTCTTCCTAACAGCCTTTAAACCACTTTTACAAGTGTGAAACTTTCTAAAACATGCATAAACATTCAATTTAAGCATAAACATGCATATTACATATCAATTAAACAAAAGACAAATCTCTTAAGTTTGCCCCTTTAAAGCTTAAGTTCAAAGCTTTAAACTGAGGTGTTAAAGTTTTTTTGTTTGATATTAGAGCAATATCAATGTTATACAAAAACCATACCAAAATGCCTAATGTATATTGCACACTAAGTGTTTGTTGAAAGCCTAGTTGAAAATACATTAGGCCTACCTTTTGTTTATTCTGTAGGCCTACCATTGAATGCCATTGTCGCCAGTGACATTGGCTAGCTAATTGTGCCAACCAATTGACCTTGAATAACCATTTTGTATTCTAACTCTTTGTTGATTGATATACCTATTGTTGTTCCATATGCACCTTCCATTGGTTATAAGTCATTAATTTACAGTACCATTTGAAAGATTTGAAAGCTATTGATTAATGATGAGCTAATTACTACCCGTTGTTGTCCATTAATATGTTTCATCCTTTTATTGGATAATATGTTGATTTGATAGAGCTTCCTTACTGATGGGGTAGCGGGTAAATACCGTCGGCAATGTGCATATTGTATATAATGAACCCTGGCTGGGAAGATTTAATTGCCCTAGCCATAAGGTTTGATCAACCTCATGTATATTATATGATATTATAAATCTTTACATGTGTTAATGGCCCATTATTTGTCTTATCTACATGATGTGTTTATTGCTAACCTGTTTATTGATTCCTTACCATTATTTCTATTTAAATTTCCATCTTTAGTAATTGGGTGTGCAACGCAATTAACTTGTGAATATTTACCTATTAATTATTGTTTTCCTAACCTTTGCCATTATATGATGCATATTAGATTCACTAAGTATTATATACTCAATCCTTTAGTTGTTTACCATTTTTCAGGGTAAGAGTAGAAGGAAGGATCCATAATCTTATTCCTCTATGGATTTCTGCAATGCAGTGTTGACAGTGTAATTATTTTGAACTTTATGTTATGTAAATACTTTAGTTTGCTCCATAGTTATGTATAACTAGTTATAGTTAGACTGTATGTATGAATATATAATATAATATGGAGATTATACATGACTGTTGCATATGTGAATAATGATTACAGAGTACATAGTACAAATTACATAATGACAGACAATAGAAAGACACAATACAAAATAAGTAATAAATGATTAATTGGATAATAATAAGTTGATAAATGGATTAGAATAAGGGTTCTACAGGTGTTGGTCGCCTCTAGTAGTTCCTGCATCCTAGGACCGTCATGTTCCAAAATCAGGAAGTGACAAAGGTGGTATCAGAGCATAGGTGTATATGAATAGTAACTAGATACAATATTAATAGACATGAGCAAACCATGGAGCATAGAAATTCTTGTTTTGTCCTTTATTGAAATCGTCATGTATATAAGTGTGTTCTGATTTCTGTATCATTTTGAAATTATTGTTTTTGTTTCCTATAGAGACAAAGATGTCTGATAGACAGAGGGATCAAATTACAGACAATAAAGACAAAGAGGTTACTAGAGAGGTAGAGGTAGCCTCTAATGAGTCACTGGTTAAGGAGGAGACAGAGGAACCTCCCCGATCCTGACGAAGGACAAAAGATACTAAAGTGGGTGATGACCCTTGGAGGATGGAGATAACGCAGGGGATGATGGAATTGAGCAGAGAGATACAAGAATTGAGGAGAGAAAGATAGAATATGCCACCACAAGCACCACCAGCAATGCCACCCCTGCTGCACCAGTTGTTCCACTAGTTGTACCAACTCCAGCTCTTATATAACCAGTAGTTGCTCATGGTGAGCCTGCAGTCAAGAAGGGTCGTCGACTTATTAATGAAGGTGGTGTTAGTATGTTTAACTTATTGAAGCTTAATTTGCCTGAGTTTAAAGGTGATAGAGGTGAGGGCCTATTGATTTTATGAAACAGATCGAGAAGGTAGTTATGAGGCTGCCTTACTCTGATGCTAGAGCAGTTGAGCTAGTTGGTTTGTTATTGAAGGGGAAAGCTTGGATATGGTTTTCCAGACACATAGAGCCACAGTTGTGCACTGATCATCCTCCCACCTGGGCTCAATTCAGACAAGCCCTAATAGATGAGTTTTTGACAGAAGAGATGAGGACCAGAAATCTTATTAAGTTTGAGTAACTGGAGCAGGGTAATAAAAGCATTGAGGAGTATGCTAATGAGTTTATTCGGTTGAGCAGATATGTTACACGGATTGCTCTTACAGAGGTTGACTTGATTAGCATATTCAGGAGAGGACTGCATTTCTCACTACATAATGCCTTGTTAGCCACAAAATTTACATCTCTGACTACTATTATTGACAAGGCTAACCATATGGAAGAAAAATACAAGTTAGAGAGACTAAGAGAGAACAAAAGAGGAAATGAGGACCTACTATATAGATCAAAAGAGGGGAGGGAAGCTCCCAACCGAAATAGACTAAGACAGTATCCAGATTAAATCAGAGACCCCCAATAGGTAGCCAGAGGAGAAGTAGTCAGAGTAGGGGTCCTCCGGTACAGCTAACATCAAGTTATTCACAGGGTTCATCCAGACCTGTGACACAAGTGCCAAGTGTGCCTATCTGTAGTTTTTGTGGTAAAAGGCATGGAGGGGAATGTCAACGACAATCTGGTACCTATTTGAAATGTGGTCAACAAGGGCATTTCATTAAAAATTGCCCGATGTGGAATGAACAACAGCCTTCTACAACAATGTCTCAGCCAATAGGGCAGATGAGTCATAATGTTACCATAGAGGCTCCAGTAGGGGCAGAGGCAAAGGGCAGGTGCAAAGCAGCAGTCAGGCCCTAACAAGTAGATGACAAGAATGGGTTTTTGTTGTAAACACCTAGGAGGCACGGATAGTAGATAATGCAGTCACAGGTATGATCCTAATTCAGAATGAGTTAGCACAAGCATTATTTGATTCGGGTGCCATACATTCTTTTGTATCACCACTATTTGCACCTAAGTTGAATAAGGAGAGGCAATTAATGAATATACCATTAGAGATAACCACACCTATGGGGGAGAGTATAGAATTAAAATATTATTACCCAGGTTGTGTAGTTGAAATTGAAGATAATGTTTTACATGCTAACTTGATAGAATTGCTTGTGTTAGAGCTTGATGTGATACTTGGTATGGATTGACTAACAACCCATCGTGTAGTGATTGACTGCTATGAGAAGAAGACTAAATTCCAACCAAAGAGGCAACCAGAATTTGAATATCAAGGTGAAAAATGTGAATCTGGTATTCATCTTATTTCAGCTATTCGGGCTAGAAAGATGAAAAGAAAGAGTTATTCAGTATTTCTAGCACATGTGGTGGATGTACAAAATGCTCCATCAGGGATTGACCAAATACCTATTGTCTGGGAATTTCCTGATGTATTCCTTGGGGATTTACTAAGGCTACCCCAGACAGGGAGATTAAGTTTGAGATTGATATGTATTCTAGTACAGATCCGATATCCATTCCTCTTTACAGAATGGCTCCTACTGAATTAATAGAATTGAAGGTGCAACTGCAGGAATTATTGGATAAAGGATTTATCAGACCAAGCAGTTCTCCGTGGGGTGCTCCAGTATTGTTTGTGAAAAAGAAGGATGGTTCATTAAGGATGTGTATAGATTACCGATCGCTAAACAAAGTGACTATTAAGAACAAATACCCTTTGCCATGAATTGATGATTTGTTTGATCAGTTACAAGGTGTCGGTCACTTCTCAAAGATTGATTTGAGATCTAGGTATCATCAGTTGAGAATTAAGAAGGAATATATACCTAAGACTGCATTAAGAACACAGTATAGACATTATGAGTTCTTAGTATTGCCATTCGGGTTAACTAATGCACCAGCTTCATTTATAGATCTTATGAACCGGGTCTTTAAGCCATACTTTGATAAGTTTGTCATAGTGTTCATTGATAACATACTTATCTATTCCAAGAGCAAAGAGCAGCATGCAGAGCATTTGAGGATTGTATTACAGATTCTACGAGAGCATTAATTGTATGCTAAGTTGTCAAAATGCTAGTTCTGGTTAACTGAAGTATGTTTTCTTAGCCATGTAGTTTGTAAGGAGGGTATTAAGGTTGATCCTCAGAAGGTTGAAGTAGTTGCTAATTGGCCACGACCTACCAATGTTTCGGAGATCCATAGTTTTCTTGGTATGGCCAGATATTACAGATGATTTGTAAAAGATTTTTTAAGATAGTTGTTCCATTGACCAGGTTGACCAGGAAGCAGCAGAAATTTATGTGGACAGATGAATATGAGAGCAGTTTGCAGAATTTGAAGTCCTGTCTCACAAGTGCTCTAGTGTTAGCTTTGCCAACAGAGAATGACAAATTCACAGTGTATTGTGATGCCTCCAGAGTTGGATTGGGTTGTGTGCTTATGCAAAATAAGAGGGTTATTGCTTATGCTTCTCAGCAGTTAAAGAAGCATGAGATGAATTACTCGACACATGACTTGGAGATGGTAGTAGTGGTATTTGCATTGAAGATCTGAAGACATTATCTGTATGGGGCTAAATGTGAGATATATATTGATCATAAAAGCCTACAATATATTCTACAATAAAAGGATTTGAATCTCCGGCAACGAAGATGGCTTGAATTGCTAAGGATTATGATTGTGAGATCTTGTATCATTCGAGTAAAGCAAATATTGTCGCAAATGCATTGAGTCGAAAGTCTATGGGTAGCCTAGCTCAAATTTTAGTTATAAGGAGGCCATTGATCTGTAAAATGAAAGAATTAGTTGACATGGGAATTGAGTTGGAATTAGGATCCCTAGATCAAAACTAGACTCTGATAGCCCAATTTCAGGTTAAGCCTATACTGATTGATGATATTAAGGCAACACAAGATAAGGATCCATCTCTTCTGAAATTAAAAGAAGATGTACATAATGGAAAAGCTCCAGAGTTCAAAGTTGAGAATAGGATATT
This sequence comes from Aleurites moluccanus, assembly GCA_948193065.1. NCBI lineage: Eukaryota > Viridiplantae > Streptophyta > Magnoliopsida > Malpighiales > Euphorbiaceae > Aleurites > Aleurites moluccanus. The sequence continues at coordinate 13,425 of CANXYC010095623.1, read as the reverse complement.
GAAATGTGGCAAATGATTATGTGTACCCGACATTGATGGACTACAAGATCATATAATGAAAGAGGCCCATTATTCTTATTATAGTTTATATCCTGGAATTACAAAGATGTACCATGATATGAATGAGTTCTATTGGTGGCCCAATATGAAGAAGGATGTGGCTAAAATTATGTCCACTTGCTTAGCCTGTCAGCAGGTTAAATTTGAACAACAGAAGTCGTCTAGATTGCTACAGGAGATAGAGTTACTAGAATGGAAATGGGAGCAAGTCACTATGGATTTCGTGGTTAGTTTACCGAGGACTTCACGAGGCTATGATTCTATATGGTTACAGTGGATCGATTGACAAAGTCCATCCATTTCCTTGAAGTAAAGACAAGTTATTTTGCAGCACAGTATGCATAGTTGTATGTTGATAAGATTGTTCAGCTTTATAGAGTGCCATTGGTGATTATATCTTACAGAGGGAAACAGTTCACATCGAGATTCTGGCAGAAATTTTAAGAAGCACTAGGTACACAATTTCGATTCAGCATAGCTTTCCATCCTCAGACAGATGGTTAGTCAAAGTGGACCATTCAGACATTGGAAGATATGTTATGGTTATGTGTTATAGACTTTAAAGGCAATAGGGATCAGTATCTGCCATTGATTGAGTTCTCCTACAACAACAGCTATCATTCGTTGATTGGAATGGCTCCTTATGAGGCTTTATATAGTAGGAAATGTCGATCTCCAATATGTTGAGTGGAACCAGGTGAGAAACATTTGGAAGGCCCAGAGCTGATTAAAGAAATAATGGACAAGGTGCCAATTATTAAAGAGCGGATGAAGATAGCCTTCAGCAGACAGAAGAGTTATGTCGATCCGAAGAGGAAAGATATGCACTTTGCAGTAGGTGACCATGTTTTCCTAAAGATTTCACCTATGAAAGGTGTGATGCGATTTGGGAAAAAAGGTAAACTGTCACCAAGATACATTGGGCCATTTGAGATCCTAGAAAAGATCGGCAATGTTGCATATAGATTGGCTCTTCCACCCAATATGAGTCATGTGCATCCGGGATTTCATATTTCGATGTTTCAGAAGTATGTGAATGATCTGTCACATGTAATAGAATTGCAAGATGTTGGAGTGGATGAAGACTTGATATGTGATGAAGTAACAGTGGAAATTGTAGATCGTCAAGTCAGACAATTGGGGAATAAGGAGATTCGTAATGTAAAAGAGCTATGGAGGAACCAGTCAATGGAGGAATGTACTTGAGAAAGTGAACAGGATATAAAGGGCAAATATGCATTCTTGTTTCATCAATGAGGTATGAATTTATTTTAAATTCGAGGAAAAAATTATTTAAAGAGGGGTAGAATATAATACCCTAAATGCATGCTACAATTATTAAACAGTTACAGTAGTTATCGGGCCGAAAACATCGGCAGTACTTTTTATGTATAATGAGAGATTAAGACTAATAATAGTTAATTATGGAAAGAAAGTATGGAAAAGTATTAAAAAATGATAGAAAATCAATAAAATGGTAAAACCATAAATAAGTGGAACTTCAAGGCCATTTTGGGAAAATTACTATATACGACCCAGAATGACTCTGAAATCTATATGATGATAAACTACAAATAAAAATAAGTCATTTTACTCCCCACTCCATAATCTAAATCTCAATAGAATTGACAGAATAAGATACAGAAGATTATGGGGTCAAAGTCTAATTAATGGAAGCTTTAAGGAGTAAAATGTAATTTGCCATTTAAGCCACCTATATAAGCAACACTTAGAATAATTTTTGCTCATCTTCTTCCTTCTCCACACAAGGGCCGAACCACTATTTAGCCTTCCCCCACCATTTTCAAGCAAAATTTCTAAGAAAAACTTGAAGAAAACCTATACACCAATCTTGTTTTACTTGTTTCTATCCATTTCTCATCATATTAACCAAAGCAATTAAAGATTTTCTTAAAGGAAGCATTCAACCATCACACCATCAAGAGGTAATTTGAAGATTTATTTAGTTATTTAGGTTAAATAAGTGTTATAGGCATTGAATTAGATGGTTTTGAAGTTCAATTACATCAATTGATATATTTGGTGGAAAAATCCCAAATTTGGAAACCCTATTGAAGCTTTTTGTAACCAAACCCTATATTAATTTTGTTTAATAACTAATTAGGTTAGAATATGTTAATTTGATGCCAATGGAAGCTTAATTGATGATTGTTTAGATGTAAAACACATTGAAGAGGAAGATTGCCATTTTTGCCTCTTACGAAACTTTAGGTGGAAAATCAATTTTTCAAGCCAATTTGAAGTTTTAGGTGAGTTTAATATGCATCATTTAACATGTCTAAAGCATTGAAATGATGATTGGAAACCTCATCCAAAAACACCATGTTGGCCAAACCCATTGTTACTATTCATCCTTCTGTATATTATTTTGTTTTCTTCTTATTTCACTTGCCATTTGGATCCTTTGTGTCACAACATAGTTTCCCGGACTGCGACGGTCCTAGGGCATGGGAGATGCCAATGACGACCGGCACCCGTAGAACCCATCAATCACTATAATGCAATCTATAATCATCAATTAATTATCCATTTATTCTTAATTACTATTCATTCTGTCATTCTGTGCATTTGGCTGTAACAATCATAATATCATGACATATCTAATAATATAACTCAAGTATCATCATCATCAAATATATATATACAACTGTTCAATTCCTAGCTAACCCATACATACCCCATGGAGCAGCTAGATTATGAACATCAAAATACCAAAGTGCAAAATAAATATATACATCAATGACTGAAGCAGAAATCCACGGATGACAGACGTCGGGATTCTGCAGTCTACTCCTCTCCTAAAATGGGTAAACAATGAGAGGATGAGTATATAAGGTACTTTGTGAATCTATATGCATCGCCAACAAATATAAGGTTAATGGAAGGCCCAATGATATCAAAAGCTCAATATAAACAATTACAAAACGTAATGAAAGAAAATGCCAGAATAGGCCAATATAGATATCATAGTATCAGTAAAAATAAGGAAAACAGATAAAGGGATGGATTGTATGACATTATACAATATCCAGTAGTCCGTATGGACCATATATGAACATATAGGTCTCCAGTATATCAATATATGTATCATAATACTAATCAGGTCTTATGACCATGACCATAACCCTTCCTAGCTAGGGTATAAATAATACAATGTGCACAAGATCGATAGTATTTTCCCACTATCCTGTCGAATCGGTAGCTCCGTCATGACATATAAGGATCAATATCAAGAAATAACATATCAGTGGATACCGTGATGCAACAGTGGCATCCTCCAACTCAATAGACTCAATATCAATCAATCAATAGAATCGATAGCAAATCAGGTATCAATAACTTATTAGAATCAATTTAATGAGCATAAAATCCATAAGACATCAATAACAATCAATAAAACGATAACCAAGGGTCTAAAGACCAAAAATAGGAACAAACATAATTTGGTCATTTTCGGCCAAAAAGTTGACACAATTGGCATGCCATTGTTGCTGGCGACGGTGGCATTCAAATGGTTGGCCTACGAAAATTTCGGCATGAATTGGGTGCAATATCGACATTGCCCTAATTATCAATAAACAAGCACATGAAAAGCAATTATTAGGCAACAACCACAACTCAATAATCTTCACTAAAGGCATCAAATAAGCAATGGAAACCAAAAGAAAAACAAGGCAAAAATCATATGCACAAATGCCAATTAGGGTTCGGCCAAGGTCCAATTTGCACAAATGGATTTCAAATTTTATTTTATCAATTAGAGAAAGTAAATTGATTCATAGTGGACTCACCTATCACTACAAATCACCAAATCCCATGAATTTGCTACCGAATTCCTCAATTTCTCTGATTAGGCCAAATTTGATGATTTTTCCCGAACGAATTTTCTACAACGAAACGAATGTCAATTAAATATCGATTAATACCCACTTGACTTATTCTAAAGCCAATTTACACATCCTAATCCCTATACTCAAAATTAAAAGTCACAACTTCAAATTTAGGTTAGAAAATTAGGGAAAATTGTTTAATGCATCAATTGATGCAATTAAACCATTTACCCAATCCTTTTATCATCTAATTAACCTATTTTTTACTAAAAAAACAAAAAAACAATCAATTTACCTCAAAACCCTAAGTTGGCCGAAAATTGCTCCTTCCTTGTTCTTCAATTTTTTTTTATTTTCTATAGCTAATTTTGGTTGTTTATAGTTTGTATGGTTTTTGTTTAGTGTTTGTAACACTTTCTCTTCACAAACTATCAAAGAAAAATTAAAAAGATGAGAGGAAATGGCTCACGACCAAAAAGAAAGAAATGGCAGAAATTTTGAGCAAAAATTCTCTAAGTGTCCTTTATATAGTAGGACAAAATAGGCAAATTATACTTTAGTCCTCCAATTTTCTGAAATTTACTTTTGGTCCTTTTTCGCTTGGTAATTTATTTCAAAAATTTCGTCGGGAATTAGAATTCAAAGTGAATGTTTAAACATCATATTTTTATTAATAATAATTAATAAAAATAGTTTCACAGTCGTTCTGAAACTCGGACTGTCAATTTTTACTATTCACCGAAAATACCCTTTCGCTGTTTTAGCAGTGTTTCTTAATATTTTCTCATTTTTCTTTTTACTATATTCACACATGAATATACCTTATCATTAACCCTCAATCCAAATTTAGAAATTCATCCGTCGATCATACAACTATTTTTACAGCAGCGATATCGGTACCGACGATTTTCGAAAAATTTTCTCGTTTTCACTCTAACTGATTTTCTAAAATTATTAATGGTCATTTCGATGATTTTAATCTATATACTAAGAATTTTATTCACTAAAACCTGTTATATATTTCTAGGGTATTACATTATTCCCCCCTTCAATTAAATTTGTCCTCAAATTTAAATAGATACATACCTCACTACTGGAACAGGAATGGATATCTGCTCCTCATCTCCTGCTCACTCTCCCAAGTGTACTCCTCCATCGACTGGTTCCTCCATAGCACTTTTACCATTGGGATCTCCTTATTTTGCAACTGTCTGACCTGTCGATCAACAATCTCCACTGGGAGCTCCTCATATAACAAGTCCTCACTAATATCCACATCCTGAACCTCCAATATGTGTGATGGGTCAGACATATACTTTCGCAGTATAGAGATATGGAAAATCGGATGTACATGGCTCATACTAGGTGGAAGAGTCAATCTATAGGCCACGTGACCAATCTTCTCAAGAATCTCGAACGGGCCTATAAACCTTGGTGATAACTTATCCCTCTTCCCAAATCTCATAACACCCCTCATCGGTGAGACCTTAAGGAAGACATGATCACCAACTGCAAAATGTACATTCTTCCTTTTCAGATTAGTATAACTCTTTTGCTTATTGAAGGCAGTCTTCATCCGATCTTTGATCATAGGAACCTTCTCCATAGTCTCTTTAATCAACTCTGGCCCCTCTAGTTGCTTCTCCCCCGGCTCCACCCAACACACTGGAGATCTACACTTCCTACCATATAGTGCTTCAAATGGAGCCATACCAATAGAAGAATGGAAGTTGTTGTTATAGGATAACTCAATCAATGGCAGATAATAATCCCAGTTACCTTTGAAATCCAGAACACACAATCTGAGCACATCCTCCAAAGCCTCGATTGTCATCTACGACTACCCATCAGTTTACGGATGGAAAGCAGTACTAAATCATAACTGGATACCCATAGCCTCCTGAAACTTCTGTCAAAATCGAGAAGTGAACTGTGTACCCCTGTATGATATAATCACCAAAGGAACTCGATGAAGCCGCACAATCTTATCCGCATACAACTGTACATACTGAGCCGTCGTATAACTGGTCTTAACCTCCAAAAAATAAGCAGACTTCTTCAGACGGTCTATAATCACCCATATGGAGTTATAACCCTTCGAAGTCCTTGGTAGACCCACTATAAAATCCATAGTAACATGCTCCCATTTCCACTCCGGCAACTCTATCCCCTGAAGCAACCCTGATGGCTTTTGATGCTCAAACTTAACCTGCTAACAAGCTAAGCATTTAGACACAGACTGAGCCACATCTCTCTTCATACCAGGCCACCAATACACATCTCTCAGGTCATGGTACATCTTGGAAATCCCTAGATGTACACTATATGTTGAATAGTAAGCCTCTCTCATAATCTAATCCTATAGCCCATCAAAATCCAGTACACACTTGCGCTTTCCACATCTCAATATCCCATCCTCTACTGTGAACTCTATCATCCTCCCACTCTGTACCTCTCCCTTGAGCTTCAGTAGATAAGGATCCCTATCTTGAGCCACTTTAATATCATCAAGTAATAGTGACTTTGCCGGAAATTGGGCTATCAGAGCCTAGTTTCAATCCTGGGAACCCAAATCTAACTCCACTCCCAAATCTGCCAAATCCCTTATCTCTCAGATCAATAGCCTCCTACCAATCACAATATGAGCTAAACTGCCCATCAATTTCCTGCTCAAAGCATTAGCCACTACATTGGCCTTACCCGGGTGATAAGGGATCTAGCAGTCATAATCCTTTAGTAGCTCCACCCATCTACGCTGCCTAAGATTCAGATCCTTCTGCCGAAATATATACTGTAGACTCTTATGATCATTATATATCTCGCATTTCGATCCATACAAATAGTGTCTCCAAATCTTCAAGGCAAATATCACCGCTGCCATCTCCATATCATATGTCAGATAATTTGCTTCATGCTTCTTTAACTGACGAGAAGCATAAGCAATTACCCTACCAATCTACATCAATACACATCCCAGACCAATCCATGAAGCATCACAATACACCATGAATTTCTCTCCCTCCACTGGCAATGCCAACACTAGAGCACTGGTGAGGCAGTATTTCAGGGTCTGAAAACTGTGATCACACTCATCAGTCCGTACGTACCGCTCCTGTTTCTGCATCAATCTAGTCAATGGAGCTACAATCCGAAAGAAATCCTTCACAAACCTCATGTAATATCCAATCATATCTAGAAAATTACGAACCTCTGTAACACTGGTAGGCTGGGGCCAATTAGCAACCGCTTCTATCTTCTGAGGATCCACCATAATACCATCCTTGCATATCACACGCCCAAGGAAACACACTTCAGTTAGCCAGAACTGGCATCTAGATAACTTAGCATATAACCGATGCTCCCGAAGTGTCTGCAAAACAATCCTCAGATGCTCCATATGCTCCTCCTCACTCATAGAATAGATAAATATGTCATCAATGAACACAATGACAAACTTATCCAAATATGACCTGAACACCCTGTTCATAAGATCCATGAAAGCAGTCGGTGTATTGGTCAACCCGAATGGCAATACCAAGAACTCATAATGTCTATAGCGGGTCCTGAAAGCAGTTTTAGGTACATCACCCTACCTAATCCTCAACTGGTGATACCCAAACCTCAGATCAATCTTCAAAAAATGGCAAGCTCCCTGCAGCTGATCAAACAAGTCATCTATCCGAGGCAATGGATACTTGTTCTTTACTGTGACTTTGTTCAGTTGCCTGTAGTCCATACACATCCTCAAAGAGCCATCTTCCTTCCTCACAAACAGTACCGGTACACCCCAAGGAGAACTACTCGGTCTAATGAACCCTCTATCCAATAGCTCCTGTAACTGTACTTTCAATTCCTTCAGTTCAGCTAGAGCCATTCTGTATGGTGGAATAGATATAGGGTCAATGACTGCATGCACCTCAATCTCAAACTCAATCTCCCTATCAGGGGGCAATCCTAGCAACTCCTCAGGAAATACATCAAGAAACTCCTAAACTACCGATATCTAATCCAACTGTACAGAAGACTTATGTACATCTATCACATATGCTAAATAGGCTAAACAGCCTTTCCCAATCATCCTCCTGGCCTGAATAGAAGAAATCAGGTTAACCCTGAATTCCCATATCTCACCCTGAAACTCAAACTCAGGTTGTCCCTTAGGCTGAAACCTGACCTTCTTTCGATAACAGTCTATAACTGCCCGATGCCTAGCAAGCCAATCCATACCCAAGATAACATCTAACTCTAATACAGGCAACTCAATCAAGTCAACACGTAAGATGTTATCATCAATCTCAATCATGCAATCAGGATAATAAAAATCCACATCAACACTCATACCCATAGGAGTAGAAATCATCAAAGGTACGTCTAACAATCTCCTTTCCTTATTCAATTTAGGTGCAAAGTGTGGTGACACAAAGGAATGAGTTGCACCCAAATCAAATAAAGCATCTACTATCTCATTCCCAACCAAGATAGTACCTGTGACAACATTGTCTGATCTCTGAGCCTCCTGGGCATTGACTGCGACACTCTGCCCTGACTCCTACCAGCTGGAGCCTGACTACCACTGGGAGCCTATCCTCCTCTGCCTCGTCCTCTACCTGGTGCCTCTCTGCCCATACTCTGACTCCTCTGCCCCACTGGCTGAGAAATTGGAACAAATGGCTACTGATCAGCCCTCAATTGACAACTGTTAGCATAATGGCCCTGCTGGCCACACCTCAAACAAGCCCCAGTCTATCTCCAACACTCACCTCCATGTCTCCGACCACAAAATCCATAGATACGAATATTGGGTGCCTGTGTAACTAGTCTCGAAGAACCCTGTGAATAGGTAGGTGCTTACTAACCCCCCTGGTGGTCCCCTACTCTATAGTCTCCTCCTCTGACTACTAACAGATGACCTCTGCTCAAACCGTGGCACTGACTCTGCCTGCCTAGGATGGGAGCTACTCTCCCCCCTCCTAATGTGTGATCCGGGACCCCCTTTCCTCTTCTGGTCCCTCTTTGCCCTCTCAGTCCGATATTTCTTCTCCATCTATGTAGCCTTGTCAATTACTGTAGTCAAAGAAGTAAACTCAGTGGCCAGTAATGCATTATGTAATGCAACATAAAGACCCCTCCAAAACTTACTGATCAAATCAGCCTCTGTAGGTACTATATAAGTAGCATATCTACTCAGCCTGCTAAACTCCTCTGCATACTCCTCAACAGATCTATCCTCCTACTCCAACTGCTCAAAATGGATCAGGTTACGGGTCTTCACCCCCTCTATGATGAACTCATCAATAAGACCCTGTCTAAACTCTACCCATGAAGGTGGGTGCTCACCAAAAAGCCTAGGCTCCATATGCATAGAAAACCAGGTCTATGCCTTACCCTTCAGTAACAATCCAACAAGCTCGACAGCTCTCAACTCTAAACATGGTAGCCTCTTCACTACCTTCTCTACCTCCTCTAAGAAATCTACAGGATCAGTACCCCTGTCTCCCCTAAACTCAAGGAAGTTTAGCTTCAAAAAGCTAAACATCGATACACCACCCTCCTCAATCACATCTCGACCTCCCTATACAGCTGGCTCCTTCTGAGCCCCCAATGGCTACACAGGAGCCGGTACTACTGGAATTGCCTCTAGTACTACTGGTGGAGGCACTACTGCTGGAGCAGGTGGTGGAGGTACCTATTGATTCTCTCGTCTCATATCAGCCATCTCTCTTCGCAACTCCATTAATTCTCTCATCATCTCCACTCTCCAGGAGTCATCGCCCCTAGATGTACCCTCTGAAGTCTGTCAGGATCTAGACGAACCCTCTGATATTGAAAACTCCCTCACCAAGGACTCATTAGAGGCAACCTCTGCCTCACGAGTATCTCTATCCTGATCGTCAGACATCTCTGAAATCTGTCTGAAAAAATAGAAACTTTCTCAGAATATGACAAAATCGTAGAATATTAACATATAACAGACGATAACAGCAAAAGACGTCAAAGGAAATCCTATGCTCCATGGTATACTTAATTCTACCCCATTCTGTACTTAGTCACTATTCCTCTATAATTTGGGTACTATTCATCTATAACCTATACTCTAGTGTCTGTAACCTAGAGCTCTGATATCACCTCTGTCACGACCCGATTTCCCGGAATGCAATGGTCCTAGGACTCGGGAGATGCCAATGGCGACTGGTACCCATAGAACCCATCAATCACTTCAATGCAATCTATAATCATCAATTCATTATCCATTTATTCTTAATTACTATTCATTCTGTCATTCTGTGCAATTGGCTGTAATAGTCATAATATCACGCCATATCTAATAATATAACTCAAGTATCATCATCATCATATATATACAACTGTTCATTTCCTAGCTAACCCATACATATCCCATGGAACAGCTAGATTATGAACATCAAAATACCAAAGTGCAAAATAAATATATGCATCAATGACTGAAGCAGAAATCCACGGATGACAAACGTCGGGATTCTGCAGTCTACTCCTCTCCTGAAATGGGTAAACAATGAGAGAGTGAGTATATAAGATACTCAGTGAATCTATATGCATCATCAATAATTATAAGGTTAACAGAAGGCCCAATGATATCAAAAGCTCAATATAAACAATTACAGAGCATAATGAAAGAAAATGCCAGAATAGGCCAATATAGATATCATAGTATCAGTAAAAATAAGGAAAACAGATAAAGGGATGGATTGTATGACATTATACAATCTCCAGTAGTCCGTAGGGACCATATGTGAACATATAGGTCTCTAGTATATCAATATATATATCATGAGACTAATCAGGTCTTATGGCCAGGACCATAACCCTTCCTAGCTAAGGTACCAATAATACAATGTGCACAAGGTCGATAGTATTTTACCACTACCCTGTCGAATCGGTAGTTCTGTCATGACGTATAAGGATCAATATCAAGAAATAACATATCAGTGAATACCGTGATGCAACAATGGCATCCTCCAGCTCAATAGACTCAATATCAATCAATCAACAGAATCGATAGCAAATTAGGTATCAATAACTCATTAGAATCAATTTAATAAGCATAAAATCCATAAGACATCAATAACAATCAATAAAATGATAACCAAGGGTCTAAAGACCAAAAGTAGGAACAAACATAATTTGGTCATTTTCGGCCAAAAAGTTGACATAATTGGCATGCCATTGTCGCTGGCGACGGTGGCATTCAAATGGTTGGCCTACGAACATTTCGGCATGAATTGGGTGTAATATCAACATTACCCTAATTATCAATAAATAAGCACATGAAAAGCAATTATTAGGCAACAACCACAACTCAATAATTTTCACTAAAGACATCAAATAAGCAATGGAAACCAAAAGAAAAACAAGGCAAAAATCATATGCACAAATGCAAATTAGGGTTCGGCCAAGGTCCAATTTGCACAAATGGATTTCAAATTTCATTTTATCAATTAGGGCAAGTAAATTGATGCATAGTAGACCCATCTATCACTCCAAATCACCAAATACCACGAATTTGCTACCCAATTCCTCAATTTCTCCGATTAGGCCAAATTCGACGATTTTTCCCAAATGAGTTTTCTACAATGAAACGAATGTCAATTAAATATCGATTAATACCCAATTGACTTATTCTAAAGCCAATTTATACATCCTAATCCATATACTCAAAATCAAAAGTTACAACTTCAAATTTAGGTTAGAAAATTGGGGAAAATTGTTTAATGCATCAATTGATGCAATTAAACCATTTACCCAATCATTTTATCATCTAATTAACCTATTTAGACCAAAAAAACAAACAAATAATCAATTTACCTCAAAACTCTAAGTTGTCCGAAAATTGCTCCTTCCTTGTTCTTCAATTTTTTTGATTTTCTATGGTTAATTTTGGTTATTTATAGTTTGTATGGTTTTAGTGTTTGTAACACTTTCTCCTCACAAACTATCAAAGAAAAATTAAAAAGATGAGAGGAAATGGCTCATGGCTAAAACGGAAGAAATGGCAAAAATTTTGAGCAAAAATTCTCTAAGTTCCTTTTATATAGTTGGATAAAATAGGCAAATTACACTTTAGTCTTCCAATTTTTTAAAATTTACTTTTGTTCCTTTTTCACTCGGTAATTTATTTCAAAAATTTAATCGGGAATTAGAACTCAAAGTGAATGTTTAAACATCATATTTTTATTAATAATAATTAATAAAAATAGTTTCAGAGTCGTTTTGAAATTCGAACTGTTAATTTTTACTATTCATCGAAAGTACCCTTTCGCTTGTTTTAGCAGTGTTTCTTAATATTTTCTCATTTTTCTTTTTACTGTATTCACACATGAATATACCTTATCATTAACCCTTAATCCAAATTTAGAAATTCATCCATCAATCGTACAGCTATTTTTACAGCAGCGATATCGGTACCGACGATTTTCGAAAAATTTTCTCGTTTTCACTCTAACTGATTTTCTAAAATTATGATTGGTCATTTCAATGATTTTAATCTATATATTGAGAATTTTATTCACTAAAACCTGTTATGCATTTCTAGGGTATTACACTTTGTTTGATGTTAATTGTTGGATATCTTTAGCCCATTGTATTGTCTACATTGTGGTTTGTTTGTTTGATATTGGGGCAATATCAATGTTGCGCCAAAACCATGCCAAAATGCCTAATGTATATTACACACCAAGTATTTTTTGAAATGCTTAGTTGAAAATCCATTAGGCCTACCATTTGTTTATTTCGTAGGCCTACCATTGAATGGTATTGTCGCCAGCAATATTGGCTAGCTAATTGTGCCAACCAATTGACCTTGAATAATCATTTTGTATTCCAATTCTTTATTGATTGATATACCTATTATTGTTCCATATACACCTTCCATTGGTTATAAGTCATTGATTTATAGTACCATTTGAAATATTTGAAAGCCATTGATTAATAATGAGCTAATTGCTACCCATTGTTGTCCATTATGTTTCATCCTTTTATTGGATAATATGTTGATTTGACAAAACTTCCTTACCGACGGGGTAGCAGGTAAATACCATCGGCAATATGCACATTATATATATTGAACCCTAGCTAGGAAGGGTTAATTGTCCTAGCCATAAGGTTTGATCAGTCATATGTATATTATATGAGATTATAAATGTTTATGTCACAACCCACTCTATAGGGCTATGACGGTTCTAGGGCACGGGAATAATGTATACCGGTACCTCGAAGAACCCAAATTACAAGCTTCATTTCATTTAACCATTTTATGACATATAATTTTTTTTCAAAAACACTTTAAGTTTATAGAAAATCGGACAAAGTTTCCCCTGTAATATTAACATTGCCTAAATAGAAAACACAACAAAGCACTTCTAATATCAATATCAAATCCTTTCAACCTCCAAATACAACTCACAACACAAATATATACAATTCCCTGCCATATTATTTATTCAAATGCCAAAGTCATATAGACTTACCATACCAGCTG
>CANXYC010095594.1:0-14343 GCA_948193065.1 Aleurites moluccanus | reverse complement strand
GGGGATGATAATATTTTGATGTATGATTTAATGGATCACTCTTGTTCCTTAGTGATGTGGGATGCATCTTTTGATCAGTAAGGAATAAGAGAAAATTTATGAAATGATATAAAAAGAAAGATATGAATTATGCTTATATTGGTCATAGAAATGATTATTGTATGATATCTATATTTAATATGAATGTATAAGATAAATGAGATCCAGGATATGGGAGTTCTACGGGTTTATGGTGGCCTTAAGCCTACCCTTGCCCTAAGACCGTCATACCACTGGAGTTGGGGTGTGACACAAGCCTTACCTTCCTAATTACTTCATCCTAACATATTAAACTTATAAACTCAACATGGTTTAACCTAAATGGAATTCATTCCATTCATCCATTCTTCAACACCAATCATTCATATAACATAAATATACACCAATTACATAACTTTCATCCATTTAAACCTATTAAACATCAAAGCACCACACCATTATTCAACCACCTATATTTTGGCCAACATGGAAATCCATTCAAATGGATTTCTTTTCATCAAATAATCACTAATTCATTACATACTCATCAAATATATAACATTCCATCATTTAAACCTATAAAACATCAAACATCAAACCATTATTCAAGCATCACATGATTTGGCCAAAGTGATTCTTCTACCAAATGGATTTTTTTCCATTAAATGTCCACTAATTCATATCAGACACATCAAATACAACTCATTTGAAATAAAATTCCATCAAAATCACACTTTTGATTCATACCTTTTTCCTATTAGGGTTTCTTTTCCAACCTTTGAATTTCTTCCAACCTAAACATATTTTTGTCATCAATTAATATCAAAGAATATCTTAAGAATATAATTAAACCAAAAGAATTACAAAATCACTTACTTTTCCAATAGTTCTTCCAAACCTTCAAAACTTTGATTTTTCACTTTTTCTTGATTTTCCTTTGAATCTAAGGTTAGATTTGTGTTTAGAATGATGGAATTAACAAGTTTAATTCAAGAAATGAAAGAAAACAACTTGTTTTGGCATTCATCAATGGTGGCCGAAAGTTTGGATGAAGAAAGAGAAAATTTTTGTTGGTGATTTTGGCTAAGAATGATTAGGGGTGGGAAAAATCCAACTAAAATCAAATGGTGTATGCTTTGATTCCATGGTAAAAATTGTGAAACCTAACTTACTAACCATTCAATTCTTGATCTTTTCATCCAATGGTTTGATTTAGGTTAGCCTAAAATGATACCATAGGCTTGCATACACCAAATAAGTTCATAATTCAAAGGAAAAGACTAAAATACCCTTAGTTCAAATGGAATCCCTATCCGAGCAGCTTTGCCCGAAATTATTTTTTATCAGCTTTAACTTTCCAACCATAATTCAAATGATCATTAAACCTCTATTTTCATGTCATAATATTCTCTTTTATCATCAAATATAAGGTTAATTTCCATAAAAAAACTCAAGGGATGTGAAATGACCATTTTGCCCCCAGTTAACTAAAAAATAAAATTTACCCGATTTCTTCCTAACAGCTTTTAAACCCCCTCTATTCATTCAAATACATCATATAACATGCATACATGCCAAATTCAAGTAGAAACACATAAAAATTCTCAACTGTCAAGTCAAATTAAAATTCCCTCTAGGTTACCCTTTGTGGCTCAAGTTCTGGGTTTAACTGAGGTGTTACATTCTACCCCCCTATAAATAAATTCATCCGCGAATTTACTTTAAGGCTATAGGGTGGAATAAAACCTGACTCATGAAATAGGTGAGGGTATTTATGTCTCATCTTAGCCTTACTCTCCCAGGTACACTCCTTTACACTTCTGCTACGCCACAATACTTTAACCATTGGAATACTCTTATTTCGAAGTTGTCTAATCTGATGATCCACAATCTGTACTGGGACTTCCTCAAATGACAATGCTTTATCAATTTCAATCTCTTAGGGTAAAAGCACATGGGACGAATCTGGAACATACTTTCGTAGCATAGAAATGTGAAATACTGGATGTACATGACCCATATTAGGTGGAAGAGCTAATCTGTATGAAACATTTTCAACCTGATCCAAAATCTCAAAGGGTCCAATGTACCTTGGTGACAATTTGCCCTTTTCCCCAAATTTCATCACTTCTTTCATAGGAGAGATCTTCAGAAATACCTGGTCACTCACTGCAATCTGTAACTCTTTTCTTTTTGGATCTGCATAACTTTTCTGCTTGCTGAAAGCAGTCTTTATCCTCTGCTGTATAATAGGGATTTTCTCCATTATTTCTCTGATCAAATCTGGTCCCTCTAACTACTTTTCACCTAGTTCCACCCAACATATAGGTGATCTGCATTTCCTGACATACAAAGCTTTATATGGTGCCATCCCAATGGTAGAATAGTTGCTATTGTTGTAGGCAAACTCTATTAGTGGTAGGAAATGATCCCAACTACCTTTTAAATCCAACACACACAACCTTAACATTTCCTCTAATGTCTGAATAGTCCTCTCTGACTGTTTATCTGTCTGAGGATAAAATGTTGTGCTAAAATGCAATGTATCTTGCAATTTCTGCCAAAACCTAGAGGTGAATTGAGTACCTCTGTCAGATATAATCACTAATGGAACACCATGCAACCGTACAACTTTGTCCATATAAACCTGTGCGTACTGTGCAGCTGTATAGGTTGTCTTTACCTCTAAGAAGTGAGCTGACTTGGTCAATCTATCCACATTCACCCATACTGAATCATATCCTCTCTGTGATCTTGGCAAACCCACCACAAAATCCATTGTTACTTGTTTGCATTTCCACTCTGGTAGCTGAATCTCTTGAAGCAAACCTGAAGGTTTCTGATGCTCAAATTTTACTTGATGACAGGCTAAACACTTGGAAATAAACTTTGCTATATCGCCCTTCATGTTTGGCCACCAATAATGTTCCTTCAAGTCATGGTACATCTTTGTTACCCCCGAATGCATTGTGTTAGGAGAGTAATGAATTTTCTTCATAATCTACTCTTTGTACGCTTTAACATTAGGAATACACAATCACCCTTTACATTTTAACACATCTCCCTAAATAAAAAAAAATCAGGAGCTTTACCATTTCGAACCAAATCTTTGATCTTTACATACTGTGGATCTTCATTCTAGGAACTCTTTATCTCATCTAATAGTAAGGATTTCACCTAGAACTGTGCTATTAATACTGTTCCATACCTCTGTGATTCCAAATCCAAAGTTAAACTCTTAGCCATCAATTCCCGTAATTCTCATACTAAGGGTCTTTCTGAAGCAGTCATATGGGACAAGCTTCCCATTAACTTCCTACTAAGAGCATCTGCCACCACATTTGCTTTTTCCAGGGTGATACAGAATCTGGCAGTCATAATCCTTTAGCAACTTGACCCATCTTCTTTGCTCAAATTCAATTCTTTTTGCTGCAAGATGTACTGTAAACTCATATGATCAGTGTAAATTTCACATCTCACCCCATACAAATAATGTCTCCATATCTTTAGAGCAAAGATTACTGCTGCCATTTCTAAATCATGTGTGGGGTAATTCACCTCGTGTTTCTTCAACTGGTGGGAAGCATAAGCAATTACTTTTTTTGTCTTGCATTAGAATATAACCCAAACCAATCCTTGATGCATCACAGTATATAGCAAAACTGCTTGCCTCGGAAGGAAGAGTTAATACTGGTATAGTGGTTAAACAGGTTTTAAGAGTTTGGAAACTCTTTTCACATTCATCATTCCACTGAAACTTCACCTATTTTTGAGTTAACTTCGTCATTGGTGCAGCTATTCTGGAAAAGTTTTTAACAAACTAGCGATAATACCCTGCCATACCAAGGAAACTCCGTATCTCAGTAGCTATAGTGGGACATGGCCGATTAGCACTTGCTTCAACTTTTTGTGGATCCACTTTTATACTATCTTTGCTAACAACATGCCCCAAAAATACTACCTCTGTCAACCAGAACTCACATTTTGAGAACTTTGCATACAACTGATGATCTCGCAATATCTGCAATGTGATTCTGAGATGCTCCTCACGTTCCTCTCTACTTCTGGAATACACCAAGATGTCATCAATAAAGACAATTATGAATTTATCCAGAAATGGTCTGAACACCCGATTCATCATATCCATGAATGCTGCTGGAGCATTAGTCAACCCGAATGGTAGCACTAAAAACTCATAGTGCCCATACCGAGTTCTGAAGGCTGTCTTTGAAATGTGCTCACCTTTGATCCGCAATTGATGGTACCCTGACCTCAGATCTATCTTGGAGAAGAAACAAACCCCTTGTAATTGATCAAACAAATCATTAATCCTGGGCAAAGGATACTTATTCTTCACTGTCACCTTGTTCAATTACCGGTAATCAATACACATTCATAGTGACCCGTCATTTTTCTTTACAAACAAGACTGGTGCTCCCCAAGGTGAACTACTGGGCCGGATAAAGCTTTTGTCACATAATTCTTGTAACTGCTTTTTCAACTCTTTCATCTCTGGTGGTGCCATCCGATATGGTGGAGGAGATATAGGATCAGTACCAGGATATACTTCAATCTCAAACTCAATTTCCCTCTCTGGTGGTAGTCTTGGAAGATCATTTGGAAATACATTAGAAAACTCTTTCACCACTGGAATCTGCTCTAACTCTTTAGATACCCCTGTAATGTCAATCACTGATGCTAAGTAAGCAATACATCCCTTTTTCATCAATCTCTCTGCTTGTACTGTAGACACTAACCCCGATATGTGACTGTTAGTCTCCCTCTGAAAAATGAACTTTTCCTGACTATTAGGTCAAAATTTTATCCTTTTCATTGCACAATCAATTGTAGCTTTATGAACAGCCAACCAATCCATACCAAGGATAACATCAAACTCCAATATAGGTAACTCAATCAATTCCACAGGCAAGGATCTATCACAAATTCTCATATCACTAATATCATACTTATACCCTACAATAATTTTATCTCCCATCGGTATGGCTATTTCCAAGGGCACATGTAAAGGTTTTCTACCCAACCCCAATTTCATGGAAAACATAGGTGACACAAAATAATGGGTTGCACCCGAATCAAACAACACATAAGCCACTATATTATGTACAGAAATCATACCTACAACTGTCTCATATGATCCCTGGGTCTGTTGTTGAGTAACTACAAAGACACGCCCCTGGCCCTTACCAGCTGCTGACTGTCCTGTTGATGGACTCTGCCCTGCTGGTCTACCTCTGCCTATACTCCTTCTACCCATCTGTACTAATGGCTGGGATGATCCTGCCTCAGAGGGCTGTGAAGCTCTGGGCATAGGGCAATCTCTATAAAAATGCCCAAACTGTCCACATTTAAGGCATGCCTATAATCTGATATGACATGCCCTTAAATGTCTCCTCCCACAAAAAGTACATGTGGGCACTATTGGTATCATCTAAACTGTGCTAACAGGGCCTTGGAAATAGCTAGAAACAGGAGGCCTCATACTAACACCTCCACCCAAATCCTGCCTCTGACTGGGAGGTGGTAATGACTGCACTGGCATGAGAGGAGGTCTAGATGCAAAAGTCTGAGATGTCCCCTCTCTAGGTCTATGGTACTCTCCTCCTCTTCCTTTCTTCTTATGTTCCCTATCAGACCTTTTCTCTTTGTATTTAGCCTCCATTTAGGCTGCTTTATCAATAGCACGACTCAGGGAAGTAAACTCCATAGCCAACAAAACGTTATGCAAAGTTACATGTAAGCCTCTCCTGAATTACCTAATCAGATCATCTTCAGTATGAGCAATCTTTTTGGCATATTTGCTCAACCTTCTGAATTCTCTAGCATATTCCAAAACAAATAAGTTCCCCTGTCGCAGCTGTTCAAATTTTACATTGTTACTTTCCCTTAAACCCTTTGTTAGAAACTCATCCATCATTCTCTGTTTGAATTCTCCCCAAGTCATAGGATCATCACTGTGAATGTTTTCATCAATATGCTCCATAAACCAGGTAGCAGCATCTACCTCTAGTAATAATCCCACCAGCTCTATAGTCCTGGCATCAGAACAAGGCAGTGTACGAACCATCTTTTCTACCCTGTCAATAAAATCACTGGGATCAATACCATACTCCCCTGAAAAAGTAGGCAGTCGTAGTGTCATGAATTCCCCAACAGTTACACCACCCTCTAGGATCACCTTGCATACTCTATTTTCCTGTAATATTGCTGGCTCCCTCTGGGGTACTAGTGGTATCACAGGTTGTACCACTGGCTGTATTAGAGGTGGAGGTGGCTACTATACCACTGCAGGCTGTGCTGCAAAATGGGTCCAAATAGTTTGTAAAATTTCCTGCATCTTCTGTCTCCAGGGTGCATCCCCCATCAAATCAGACTCAGTTCATCTCCGTGACTGGGGTGGCTCAGAATGAGTTCTCCATATAGCAGATGTATCAGAAGCAACCTCTGCTTCCTCACTAGATTCATGAAACTCACCCTCATCAATAGGCCTAGAATGTCTGTTTCCACTCTCTGACATCTTAGCACACTGATACAAATCAAACATAAAACAATCCAGCATGTAAAAGAATGTTTATATTATAGGTACGCAGAATTTCAAACAATGAAGAAGACTTGTCAATTTGATGATATAAGAAAATCCTAGATTCCATGGTACTTCTATTGCTACTAATATGCAAACACTACAGGTTCTAATAAACCTTTAGTTTTGATACCACCAACCTGGGAGCCACGACTGTCTTAAGGTACGGGTATTGCGTAAGCTACCAGTATCACGAAGAACCCAATTAACTGTACTAAATGGTATGCAATTCATATAATTAGCTCAAATAGCTTAATAATGCTACTGAAATTTCGACAGCATCTCCTCTATAATATGACTATGCCCAGCTGTAAAAACAAGTAATATGCATTTCCAATATATCTTTATCATCATTACTCATATCAACTTAATATATATATATATCTGTATATCAAAATATAAATATATCCATAGCATAACTTATATGCAAGACTATTAGAAACACAATCACACACATATATGTCCCTATTTAAGTTACAGTACCATGGAATCTCTAATACTGTACAAATATTTACAAATACTTTTAAGACTGGAATATTACATGTTACAAGTATCAAAATTCCAAGGCGAGGATAGAAGGTGCCAATGGAATTCGAGCCTCACTGCAGACTTGAAAATATAAACCAATAAGGGGGGTGAGTATAAAAATACTCAGTGAATCTATATATATAAAAATGCAGTAGATGTTCATAATACCATGGTTTGCTCATATATGGCCTGTAGAATCAATATAAGACAACAAGTAAAGGGAGAAACAAGTATCCATGTACATCCATATAAATATCCATATAAGTATCCATATAAATATCCATATGAGTATCCAGTGTACGAGTCAATGCACATATGATATAACAGGATTGGGTCAAGTGAAAAGTGCAATTGCACTGTCTGTAATAGCATAATTGTGTATAATTATGTATTTCAGCACTATCATAAAGTGCATAAACCACTTTACGTAAAGGAGATCAACCCTTACAACTAGAGAATATTTACACCCTCCCTAGCAAGGGTCAAATTAATTAATATCAGTGTGCATATGGTAGATGGAATTACCCGCTATACCATCGAGGTAGCCCTGCTATAATACCATATGGGTGTGTCGCTATTTAACAATATAAATACCATAAATATAACTTTTACAGCTGTGGAATAATCATATATATATCCATAATGAATAATAGAATAAATTTGGGTCATGTCAAAACAATGGCCGGCGGGGCCCAATTGCGCTGCCGCAACTAACACTCGCTGTTACGGATCCGTTTTGCAATTTTTGAGTAGTTTCTGGTTAAGTATGTTACCAATGGTTTTAGGTGGACCATGAGGTACTATTTCAAAGCGTAGGATAAAACTAGAAGAATGGGCCAAGTGGTGGCTCAATTGGCTTTTTAGGTTTCATTTTATAGACAGACAAAGTTTAGGTCAATTTAGGCCATTTCGATGGGCTTATTTACGGGTCAAAATGCACTGTTACTGTTTTTGGAAATCAAACTCTGGTTTATCAGTCTAAATGACTTTTCATATGATATATGATGCAAATCATGCATGATTATACATATAGATGCACCTTTTTCACAATTAGTCCACTTTATCCCCCAAAATACATTCAGAAGCCCTAGTCGACTCGCCGCTTGACACTCCGAGCTGGAATACTCAACAGTTCACCTATTTTCACATATAACACTCTGGTAAGATGTAAAAACATCACAAGACACATTATTCACATTAACAGACATCAAGCATACTCAATATGCACTATCAACCTCATATTGCACAATTTACCCTTTTTCCAATCCTTTATGCATTATACACATTCTATCACCACATTTGACTTACATTTCATATATTCATCATTTTTAAACCAATAACTCATATACACTTAGCTTACATTTCATATCAAACATACACCAATATTTAAGTTTAGTTTCCAAGTACTCATATCAAATATCTTTTCCATATCTAAACTTACACATTTACATTATATACTCAATTAAACCATATTCAAACCTTACCTTTCTAGTTATTTTATCCTAACATATTAAACTTATAAACTCAACATGGTTTAACCTAAATGGAATTTATTCCATTTATCCATTTTTCAACACCAATCATTCATATAACATAAATATACACCAATTACATAACATTCTTCCATTTAAACCTATTAAACATCAAAGCACCACACCATTATTCAAGCACCTAAATTTCAGCCAACATGAAAATCCATTCAAATGGATTTCTTTTCATCAAATAATCACTAACTCATTACATACACATCAAATATATAACATTCCATCATTTAAACCTATAAAACATCAAACCATTATTCAAGCATCACATGATTCGGCCAAAGTGATTCTTCCACCAAATGGATTTGTTTCCATTAAATGTCCACTAATTCATATTAAACACATCAAATACAACTCATTTGAAATAAAATTCCATCAAAATCACACTTTTGATTCATACCTTTTTCTTATTAGGGTTTATTTTCCAACCTAAACACATTTTTGTCATCAATTAACATTAAAGAACATCTTAAAAACATATTTAAACCAAAAGAATTGCAAAATCACTTACTTTTCTAATAGTTCTTCCAAAATGTCAAAGCTTTAATTTTTCACTTTTTCTTAATTTTCCTTTGAATCTAAGGTTAGATTCGTGTTTAGAATGATGGAATTAACAAGTTTAATTCAAGAAATGAAAGAAAACAACTTGTTTTGGCATTCATCAATGGTAGCCGAAAGTTTAGATGAAGAAAGAGAAAAGTTTGGTTGGTGATTTTGGCTAAGAATGATGAAGAGGTGGGAAAAATCCAACTAAAATCAAATGGTGTAATCCTATGATTTGATTCCATGGTAAAAATTGTGAAACCTGGCTTACCAACCATTCAATTCTTGATCTTTTCATCCAATGGTTTGATTTAGGTTAGCCTAAAATGATACCATAGGCTTGCATACACCAAATAAGTCCATAATTCAAAGGAAAAGACCAAACTACCCTTAGTTCAAATGGAATCCCTATCCGAGCAACTTTGCCCAGAATTATTTTTTACCGGCTTTAACTTTCCAACCATAATTCAAATGATCATTAAACCTCTATTTTCATGTCATAATATTCTCTTTTATCCTCAAATATAAGGTTAATTTCCATAAATAACTCAAGGGGTGTGAAATAACCATTTTGCCCCCAGTTCACTAAAAAATCAAATTTACTCGATTTCTTCCTAACAACTTTTCTCTATTCATTCAAATACATCATATAACATGTATTCATGCCAAATTCAAGCAGAAACACATAAAAATTATCAACTGTCAAGTCAAATTAAAATTTCCCCTAGGTTACCCTTTGTGGCTCAAATTCTGGGTTTAACTGAGGTATTACAATAGAATAGTGAAAAAGTTAAGAATATGATTATAATGAAAGAATAGATACATGTTATAGCAATTAAGTAAAATGAGAAGTAAATGACATAATAATAGTCCCTATAATGGTATACTTAACTAATTATTGAGGTTCAAACCTAAAAAAAAAATATATTAATTTATTGTTTATTGAAATTTAGGGAATATGCTCATGGGAAACGGGTAAATGGTCAAAGTGATAATGTATACAAATAAAAGATTAGTGCAATGATGTCGAGAAGGTGATTGAAAATATTAAGGTATAGTATGTTAAAAGTTTAGGTATTATATTATCAAATGTTTATGGACTATAGATAGTATACTAATAAGAAATGATATGAGAATTATGGAATAGCGCAAATGATAAGAAGACTATAGAATTTGACACATTAGTTTAGGTAAGATGATAAGTGATATAGAGAAATTATTACAAAGATAATTAGAGACTATTTAAGATACAACTATCCATGATTGTATTATTAGATAAGAAAATTCGAGGACGAATTTTATTTAAGAAGGTATAGTGTAATACCCCAACAGACAGAGCAATGAATAATGAGGAAGTATATAAGGCAGTATGGATATAACTGACTATAGTAACAGATATAATATTAATTAAAGTATGAATATGCTCAATCAATTATGGAAATATACAGAGAATGGTAGAGTGTAATACTCAAGAATTTTTGAGCCTCAACATGACCACTTTTAAGATACTGTCCCGGAAAGTATTGGTGTTAATTACACTGCCGGAGAAATAGTAGTCCGACTAATTTAAAAATTTCTGACCCAGACTTAGAGGGATTAAGTTAGTTAATTTTATGTGAAATTATGGTGAAAAGAAAGAGTTGAAAAATGTTTAGGAATACTGAAAGTAAGAGTAATGGCAAAATCATAATTTATGACAACTTTGGGGGTTGTGGATTTCCAAAATTGCCCCCAAAAGTTACTATAAATTACAATTTTTCCATTACTATTATTTTCAATATTCCTAAACATTTTCAACTCTTTCTTTTCACCATAATTTCACATAAAATTCACTAACTTAATCCTCCCAGGTTTGGGTCAAAATTTTTTTAAATTAACCGGACTATTATTTCTCCGGCAGTGTAATTAACACCAATACTTTCCAGGACAGTATCTTAAAAGTGATTCGGTTGAGGCTCAAAAATTCTTAAGTATTACACTCTACCATTCTCTGTATATTTCCATAATCGATTGAGCCTATTTATACTTTAATTAATATTATATCCGTTACTATAGTCCGTTATATTCATACTGTCTTATGTACTTCCTCACTATTTATTGCTCTGTCGACTGGGGTATTACACATCCTCTCCCTTTAGCGAATCTAGACCCATTTGTCATTTCTTCATCGGATGTCTGATGTGCCGTCTTGCTCCATTTGAAGCTTTGCTTGCACATTTGTAACGTCATAGTGTGATGCCAACCTTAGTGCACTAGTTCGTGCTTCAATCTGCACATTGATTTTCCTAATTAACTCCATCTAACTAGCTTTAATATACTGGTTTGATAGCTTTCCAACCAATTTTCAGTAATTTTCAACTGATTCTTGAAGTTATTCACCTTATGAGTTCATTTTTGGGGTTACTTTTTCATGATTCAATTTTTGCAATATGATTCCATGTTCGATTCTTTACGTTTTTACATTGTTTTCTAAATTTTTCACTAAAATGGCTACTTCTGAGACTTCATAACCTATTATATAACTTATTAATATTATTTTTATTGCTCCAACTATGACTTGTGGGTCCAATAAATATACAAATTTTGAAAGGTCATTTTCTCTGGAATTATATGAATGGTACATTCCTAAACCTACAAAATAGGCTGATGAAAATAATACTAAATTTGTTGAAAGGTTCAATTAATGGGGTAACACAAATTATAAAATCTTGACATGGTTTTGCAATGCTTGTCTAGCTAGTATCAAAGGGGAGTTTCATCATTTTGACACTGCTAAGGAGATATAGCTTTTCTTAAGAATTGTTGCTCTATTTCTAATGATTTTCATCAGTTTTAGATCTATCATTGTATTCATTGCTTCAAGAAATAATTTAATAAGACTATTCATAGCTATGTCTTTGAACTTCATAAACTTTTGGAGAGTCAACTTTAGAGAAAAAGGAGAAAGACATCAATTAGGAACCTTAGAAGAGAGAAGATTAAATTCAGAAAAGCATAGTTCGAGTATCTCTCGCTTTGAAATTCATTAAATCACAAGTGTGTATCTTGATGAATTCCATGTTGTAGGTACATATTTAATCATATTCATCTTTTTATTATATTCTTTATGCCATAAGTCTGTGATTTTACCATATGTTCTTTAGACCGAGCTCCTATCCATTAATATGGCTTTTTTTTTATTTTAAGGTTTGATTTTATGTTTTTGTTATTGGTTCATGTTTAGAATGATGTTTTATTAATGTTTACATGATTTTCTTCCTGTTTATGATTTTATTTGAGTTAATAGCATGAAAACGACATTTTCTTCTTAAAATTGGAGTTTTCTTTATCAAAGTGTTTTTTAATGAAAAATTGATATTCCTAACTTAGACTCTTCAATTTGATAATATTCTTATAATTACAATCATGTTTTTGAATGAATTACATAAATTTCAAATGAAATATAGTAAAATATAATGGATTTTAAAAGATTTGATGTAAGCTTGTGCTTTAATGACAATTCTTAGTTCTTTGAGTTTTGATGCCAAAAAAATGAGTTTGATTCATATGTTTATTATTTTAATATGATTGTTTATTGTCTTTATGTTTGATTTAAAGAAAAATGCTAAGAATTGGAGGCATTTTTGGTCTACTTTTTCTATAGAATTCTAAAATTGCAGAAAATCAGTGTTAGGGAGTCGTTCTGTACCAAATGGATAGTAAGTGGGCCATTTGGGCCCAAACAACCTTAAGGCCAGATATTTGAGCCCAAATGGCTCTTTAGCCTTATTTTCACTTATGTTTATTCTGATTCTATTCCAACAACAATCCTCTAATATTCCAGAACCAATGTCAGTCCTTTTAGAGACAATTTACCTTATCTTTTGAGAGTATTCCTTCATTTTCTTATGATTTTGGTTTATATCTCATATATCCTTCCCTTTCTAATTTTTATTTGATTTTTGGACTACAATGGAGGCAAACCCTTTTTATTTGATTGAGATTAATTAAGTATTGATATTGTATTGATGATTGATTGATATTTATGCATATTTTGATTATTATAATTGTATAAAATTAATTTTTAGATAAATAAAACATAAACTAAATTATATAGCAATGCTAAATAAATTAACACAAAGTAAGAATAACCTTATGAACCCATAAGAATAACCTTATGAACCCATAATATCTTAGGCTTGTGTTTATTTATGGGAGGTTGGGCTTACTAAAGATCTTTGATCCTTGAATCAAATCTGAACCAGTGTCTCGGAATATGTCCAAATGGCTACTCCTAGTTCTCACGGTACCTATGATGAGCTAGACCATGAAAGTGTCAAGGTTACACTGAAATTGAGTGAGAAGCCTAATAAGACGTTCACAGTAGTGACTCGATGGAAGCATATAAGGATACGTTTGATTAGAAGTTGATTCTAGTTTGGGAATATTATATTTTCCCCTTTATTTGCATATGTCCCTTTCACCCAACCAAGTACTTTTTTGAAGCCTTATATTATCAATATGATGTATAAGGATAAATGAGTAGGAGCTCACTTACTGACAACTACCTTTAAGATAGACATTTGGTAAAAGGTATATACAAGGCATTACATAATCATTTGCACCAATGGTTCCCATTAAAAGGTTTGTTTGAGATGCCATTAGTGAGAACTATAACTTTGAAACCTAACTAAGCCATGTAATGATCATTAGCAACTTCTCCTAAGATGGCTTAAACCCTTGAAATGTTTTCTCTTCCCTTGAATGGTGTAATATCTGCCATTTTTTTTTGAAGTGTCATTATCAATTTTATTTTGTTTGGAGAATTTTAAAATTTAATGAGAAGTTTGGAAATCTCAGAAATTTTACTTTGACTGTAGCTAAATTCAGTATTGGCCATTACTTGCTCTTAAAGACATATTTGGGTAAAGTGTAAAACATGAAAGTTGTTAATTTATGTTTTAACTATAATTCTGCAAAATGGTTTGATAAGACTCTGAGTATGTGATAAGTTGTGTCTATTTGAGCAAGGCTGGTTCGAATGAGAACTCCTGCAGGGATGCAGTGTGTGTTTGTAATTTCTGGGAATGACTGAGGCAGAATTTGTTGAAGTTGTAAACATGAAATATGTTTCTG
>CANXYC010095560.1:0-10184 GCA_948193065.1 Aleurites moluccanus | reverse complement strand
ACAATAAAAGCATTGCACATTATGATTAGAATGGTGCATAGTGCATGCAAGTAAGGGTCTTTGTTTTCCCTTTGCCTTGGTCATATTCTTCTTAGGGAGTTCACAAGACAATTGTGATGTGGAGCAACATGCATTATCATTGAAGTTCTTAATTGTGGGTGGCTCACTATCTTGAGATTTAAGAATCTCATCAAGTTTGTCTTTGCCATTGCAAGACATAGCCAAAGACTCATCATAAGCATCAATTTTATCCTTTAAGGCTTCATTCTCATGCATAATCTCATTTAGCTCATGAGTCTTTTGGGTGATGGTGTTCTCTAATTCAATTTTAGATGCATTTAATTCATCTATCTTATTTTTAAAACCATCACAAGCATCCACAACCTTACTAGACATACTTTTCAATTTATCATATTTAATTTGTAATTTTTTATACTTTGAAAGTAATGTCTCTAATATAAGCATGGCATCATCATCATCATTAGAGGAGTTAGAAAAATTTACCTCATTTGAAGGTACATCCTCCTCAATTGCCATGAAGTATAGATTAACATATTCATCTTTGCTATCTTCATCATCCTTGTCCGATTCATTTGAGTCATCCCAAGTGTCCGCCAAAGCCTTTTTCTTGAAGTTCTTCTTGTTCTTTAGCTTTGGGCAATCGGGTATAATGTGACCATGCTTGCCACATTTGAAGCATTTCACTAGATTGATTCTTTGCTTGACATCCTTCTCACATGGCTTTTTGTTTTTAAGGATTAAGTTCCTCATCTTCAATGTAAGAATAGCCATGTCATTATCATCATCCTCTTCCTCATCCTTTTCATCTTCACTTTTACTTGAGGATATTTCTTTTGAAGCAATGAATACCAACCTCTCTTTTTCTTCATGCTTTCCTTGAGATAGGATAATCTCACGAGTGAGTAACTTACCCATTAAAATATCGGTTGGAAGAGAGCTCAAGTCATTTGCTTCTTCGATTGAAGCTACTTTTGCCTTCCAATCCTTTTTAGGAAGAACTCTTAATATCTTTCAATTTAGGTCCTCTAAGGAGTATACCTTCCCAAGCTTCCTCATCCTATTCACAATCACCATGAGGCGATTGTACATTTCTGAAACCTTCTAATTTGGCTCCATTTTGAACAATTCATATTCATGAGTAAGAAGTTGAATTTTCTTACCCTTGACTTGGTTGGTGCCTTCATGAGTGGTCTCAAGAGTGTCCTATATTTGCTTGGCTGAAATGCAATGAGAGATTTTTCCATACTCTTCTCTACTCAATGCACAATAGAGAGTGTGCATTGCTTTTCGATTTCTCCCATTTGCCTTCTTCTCATTTTTTGTCCATTCACTCTTGAGCTTATTCATCTCTATGCCATCAATGATTTTAGTGGGGATGGCATGCCCTTCTTCAACCACATCCCATAAATTAATTCCGTCACAATCCATGAAAATTTCCATTTGATTCTTCCAATATGGATAGTCAGTGCCATCAAAATAGGGTGGTCTTATGGTTGAACATCCTTCAACTATGCTTGATGCTTGTGTTGCCATTGATCTTTGTTCTAAGATGGTTAAATCTTTTAAAAAGTAGAAACAAAACTCTGATACCAATTGTTAGTCCTTTTGGCAACCAAGAGGGTGGGTGAATTAGTTGTTTGCAAAATTAACAACAAATTAAAAATTTAATTGAAGGAAAGAAAGGGAAGAAGAAAGAACACAAAGATTTATAGTGGTTCGGCAACCTTGCCTACATCCACTCTTCAAGATCACACTTAAGAGTTTCCTTAATCGATCCTTTTATGGGTGCAAGATCAAACCCAAGTGTTTTACGGGTTCACACTCAAACCTTTACAAGTGTTTTCTCAAAGGCTCACACTCAAACCTATACAAGTATTTTCTAAGGCTCACACTCAAACCTAATAAGAATTAAAAAAGAGTAGAAATATAAAAACCCATTACAAGAATTTTTCCAACACTAAAAAAATTGCACAATTAAAGGTGCTTTAACAATTTCAGCTCATTTCAAGTAAATACAAGAATTAATTTGATTTAATCTCTCAAACACTTAATCTCTTGTTAATCTCAAGTTCTCCAACCTATTTGAACTTAATACTATCTTGTACTTATAGACTTGGATCAAATATAGCCGTTAGGATCCAAAATATAGTTGTTAGAACTATTTCCAACGGCTAATTTTGCTGTTTGAATCGCGACAGTCGCGCCCGCGACTTTTATCCCTGTCAAAGTAGCAATTTAATTTTATCATAGCTTGAGTTATACAACTCCAAATCATGAAAAGATTTTTGCGTTGGAAACTTTGAGTTGTATAAACAACTTTGTAGTTTAACTAAACTCCAAAATAATCCATATTAATGTCCTAAAAAATCATAACATTTTATTACTCAAATCTAAAAGACAATTTGAGCATGCTTCACTAATTTTTCAATATCTCCTTCTATAGAACTCGAAATTGCTTGACTCTTTTTCCGTATGAAACTAGACATCTAGAAATTGTATCATATGAAATTTCATATTCAAATTGTTCTTCTATAATTCCTAGAAATATTTTTAATTTGTCCCATCTACTCTGTCCTAGTCTGGCAGCTTGAGCATAATTCATTCAAAAATTCATATCTTCATTTTTCAATATCCAATGCTTAATCCAATTTTTATTCCTAAAACTAGACATCCATATATTTCCATCCATATATGGTTGTCCTAATAACTTCTCCCAATTTATACTGAATTTAGCATCAAATTAGACTTTGTGCAAGTCTGTCAGTATTCCAGAGTTGTGCCTTTGAATTTCACTAGTTGCGGCTACGACTTCCACGCGTCGCACCCGCTACTGGAGAGACATTGTTCACCTTTAGGCTACTGAAACTTTTAAAGATATTTTGAATTTAATTTCATACCCACGACTTCTTGGTGTCGCGCCTGCGACTCTGGTTGTCACACCCGCGAAAGATGTGACATTGTTCATTTTTAGCTTCTGTGAGATTTTAGAAATTCTCAAATTAATTTTAAGTGAGATTTTAGAAATTCTCAAATTAATTTTACGCCCACAATCAGAAGCTTTTCAAGACTGTGACTGACTTTGTCTCACCTGTGATCAAACTTGTTCCTAGAGTCGCGCCTGCAACTACAAGTGGTCGTGCCCATGACATATCGAAATTCAGCTACTTGCAACTTCATTTCTAAAAAGTTGCTTTCTTCAAATATGCTCCTCCTTAGCATATGCACTCTTTCAAAATTACTTCTCTTTAAATATCATTCAAGACCTTTTGAATGTGTTAACTTATAATTGAGCAATGGTCATGATTTCTCATGCCTTAACCAACTCAAACAAAATGTCAGTTCAAATAACATATTTATATTGTTTTGTTATCATCAAAATCAACATCAAACCCAAGAAGGATAACAATTGAATTTCTTAATATAAAATTACAAAAGTTTGATACTTTTTGAGAACTACAATAAAAAAAAAACTTTTTTTTACAATACCAGAAAATTTATTTTTATCTAAGATCTTCTTGTAAAAAATACAACAAGAACAATTCCGTAGTTGTATTCTTTGAGGAAAAAGAAACAAATTTGATATTGAATCAAGAGTTGATTCAATCACTTTCGAAGGACTAGCAATCCATCTTGTGTTGATGTGTTTGAGTTCATATCTTTTCTCAATCAGCATAAGCAAAGCATGAAGGCGAATCACTGAATCTTGATGTCTTAAGGTTTGGATTAGCAATTTCATTAAATTTCTTTCAATAAACAATGTGAAAGCTTATGATATAGTATGGATTTTTGGTGATTCATGTCACACAATCCATATGATACGTTATGTTTGCATTTATATTCACTTTTCATATATAAAGATATTTGATTCTTGCAATTGAGGATATATATGATGAGAATATGATATTAGGTTTAGGTTGTATGAAATCTAGACTTTCCACATGACATGATTAACCATAGTATGAAGCACACACACCTTTGAATTTTATTATTTTATGGTTCAAAATATTTATTTGAACTTATTTATTTCATGTAAAGGATTTTAAGACTAAAATTAATGTATATTGAGTCAATGTGGTCAAAAGGTCATCAAATTATTTCTCCATTAAGTAATAATGGCCAAAAGGGTCATAAAAATTTAAAACCTAGTTACAAGGGTAGCCCGACCCTTGCACAAGACCGGACAACCCTACATGGGCCATACGACCCTTGCGGACGACCCTAGAGCAGAGTGTCACAACTTTGCTCCCTGGTTCTTCTATTTTTATGATGTTTTCTTAATTCTTTCATTCTTTTATACGTTTGATTGCTTCATATGATCAATATATGTTTATAAATCCTTGTTTATATGCATATAGGATGTTGTTAGATTGTATTAGGATGATTTTTAGGCCATGAACATCAACTTGCTACTGATTTAATGGTAATGGAGTTAAGTTGTTTAGTTTATATCTTAAATATGATAATTTGTGGGTTTATCCTAATGTGATAAATATTGTATGTCTAAATACTTGTTAATGACATTAATATAAGCATATTTAGGATGTTTAACTACTGCCATATTAGATTCATCATAATCAATGATTTGTTTTGGGGTGATTACATATGGTTTAGCATGATTAATATATATAATAACCTTGGCATGCTTTGTTTGCTTTAAAATGGATAATATGTAATCATGTCATGAAGTTAGCTATCATTTTTAATTAATATTTTCAGTAAATAACATGTATATGAAACTCGAGTATGTTGATTACAATGAATAGATGAAAAATATGATTGTTATATGAAAGTTTGCTCGTTGTTTGCTATTGTGGATTTTTTTTTTGCACCCCAAGTAGACTCGAACCATGTTAGACTGATTGGAGATCGACAAGAGGTCAAAACCAGCTCTAATATAGATAAACTGGACTGTGCCAAACTGATCAGCGTCAATCGAAGGTCAAACTGCTTTCGGATAGGATGAATCAGACCAAAAGAAGCTGGGAACATCACATGCAATCTTGGCGACAGCTACCGAGGCCACTGGTGGCTTCGCCAGCAAGCCATGGTTATGTCACCAAGCCTCTTGGGCGGTGCCGCTAAGAGGCTCTGATGGTTTTCTCTGATTCTCACATTAATTTTCGTTTAGTCTGACCCCTAACTTTTTTCTTATAAATATAGGCTCTCATACACTCCGAAAATCACAACAGAACAACTAAGTTTAGTTTTCCTTAGTTGGCTCTCCCTTCTCCCTTCTTATTCGATTTTCTTTAACATAAGCGGTTCACTTCTCTTTGATTTTGATCTGATTTCTCCAACTTTTTTTGAGTGGGAGGAATAAAAGACCATCAATTTTTAATTAATTCAACTAATAATTTAACTTGGTAATTAAAATTGGACAAATAATTATACTTTTGGACTAATTTTATTATCCTAAAAAAGAAAAACTCCAATATGGAAGAACTCTAAGACATCCTCTGTCCAAATTGCGAAACAAGGTATTGTATTCTAAACTTAATCTTTTCAAGTTAATGTATTGCATATTGCATCTCTCTTCTTCTACCTTTCCTTAATTTGGTAAAACATCAAACTAAAGAATAATTAATTGCATCTCTTTTCTTCTACCTTTTTTTAAATTTGCAAAGTATCAATTAAAAGAACTAAAACATGATAAAGTGGAAGAGGTAAAATCATATTTTTCTTAAAATCAGACCTAGCTCCCTTTGCAAAAAGAGAGAACTGAATGGGTTTTGATTCCAATTCAAAAGGATACACATGCAAGTTGTTTCATAGTTTCAAATCCAAAAACACCAAAAAACATTCCTTTTTCTTTCCAAATTATATATCTTGTATTTTGGTTTATCTTTTTATAATTTTGAGGAATGTGTGGTTAACCTAGAATTTCCATATGGGTTAGAGTTAATATCTCCTGTTTTTGGATTTTGATGCAATAATTAAATATATTTACCTTTTTGTTCTTTACTCTATTGCTTATGGATATTTATATTACTTTATACATTATAAATGTCATTCTTATAACCTGCCCATGAAATAACCATTTTTTATTTATAAATCAATCATTAAATGGAAAGTCAAGTTTGAGTTACTTCAAACTAAAAACCTAGTCCCTGAGCTCAGTCACGGTTCGAAAGTCTAGTGATTTTATCCTTGAGTTTAATTTGGAGTCAAAAATTGGATTTTCCTTTCTTTTCCCTTAAAGATAAAGGTGACGACCCTATTAAATTTTTTAAAATAAAAGTCAAAAGAATAATTTGTAAATATAAGGCAAAAACTATCTTTAATGCATGGAAAATCACCTAAAAGAGCATCTCAGTGCTTGGGCGAGACCTCACAGCTATATAAGTTAGTAATATTAATATGAACATATTTAGGATAACTAGCCCATTCCATGAAAATTCAATATGTCAATAACTTGTTTTAATTTGTGTATATGAGAATTTGTATACATGAATAATTTGAGCATGTTTTATTGATCCAAGAATTAACAATATGTGATTGAATTAAGAACTAAGATATTGTTTTGATTGATTATATTGAACCATGAATATATAAATATGAATTTAAGTATGTTAATTGATAAAAACATGATTTATGTAAACCTACTTGTTACTTGCAATAGGTTTGTGGTTGTACTTCTTTATATAGATAAACCATAAAGGATCCCATAGAGGAACAAATGACATATTTATGCATTTAATTCCAAAAACATGTTTATGGCTCCAAAAGGTCTTATTGATCCAAGTTCATTTATCATTTCCTTTCTTTATTATAGAAGTTGTAATCATTTCTCCTTTCCTTTCTTTATTTAGGGTGTTAGATGCATGTTTGTATGAAATTCTTTACCTTTGATGAATTGCGCACTTATATTTGCTAGGTTATTTAGAGTATTTATTTCTTCTTTCCTTTCTTTAGGACTAGTATTTTTTATTTATGTAAATATTGAATGCTTTATATTAAATATTTTTATGCTTTATTGTTTATTAAGAATGGTCATGATAAATTATGCAATTAATTATACAAGATATAATACTGTCTAAGGAGATTGGATTTTAAGTGAGACTGTTTATGACTCCTCTAATCTTTTCCTGGGAATTATACTTGGCATAATTTACGGTAAAGATAATCATGTACCATAATAAGAATTTGTCTTGTCATTTGACTGTTTAAATTGTTAATTGTTGTATATATAAATTATTCATTTATTAAAAGTATATCCAAGTTCTCAGTTATTAAAACCTTTAGCTTAGAGAGGAAGTTGGCTGTGATGGCCAGATGGACTGTGGTGTCTAACATTTTCCCCAATCCTAACCTGGTTTCTTTAACTGGATCTCTAGATAACACGACTTGGTTGTGGTGTCTTTTACAGCGACGGTCCAAATTCTAATGTAAGTTAAAGCGGTAAAGAATAACCAAATTGAAGAAAGGAGTTGCCACTCAATTCAAGGTATAATCGAGACCACAAATGCATTGCATTTCCTTCCTTTAGGAAATGAGTGGCGATTTTATCTGTGGCTAAGTACTAGACCACCTTATCCAGTGATCCAGGTAAGGAAATTGGGTATGGATTGGGAAGGTTTTCAGCACCCCAGTGCGAGGCCTCACCCAAGCACCGAGATGCTCAATCCGGAGCGGTTTCCTATGCATTAAAGACAACTTTTACATTACATTTGGAAATTATTTTTTTAACCATTTATTTTGAAAATTTGTAGAGTTGCCACCTTCATTTTTAAGGAAAAAGAAAAGAAAACCCGATTTGACTCCAAAACATAAATCAAGACCTTTGAGCCAGGACTGAGCTTGGAGGCTAGGTTTTCGATTTTAAGTAACTCTTATTTTGGTTTTTCATTTAGCAATTGATTTATGAAAATGAAGTTTCATGAACAAGTTATAAGAATGACAAGTATACAATGCATGAATAAAGTATAATAAAATTTATAATATAACATTAAAGTAAAGAACAGAAAATAAAAGAGGTTTAGTTACATCAAATAGCTCAAAAATAGAAGATGTTAATTCTAGCCCCCAATGGAAATTCTAGGTTAATAACACATTCCTCAAAATAACATAAAATACAAGATAGATTAAGAAAAAAGAAGTTTTGTGTATTTTTTAGATTTGAAGCTATGAAACAGTTTGCTTACGTATCCCTTTAAATAGGAATAAAAACCCACGCAGTTCTCACTTCTTATGAAGTGGGTTGGTCTAATTTAGGAAAAGTTCAATTTTATCATGTTTTGTGTCATGACCCAACCCAGGAGTCGCAACGGTCCTAGGGTACGGGTGTTGCATAAGCTACCAGTACCTCGAAGAACCCAATTAACTATACTACATGGCATGCAAATCAGATAAACAGTTTAATTAGCTTAAGAATGCTGAAGAAAATTTGACAGCATTTCCTCTATAATATGGCTATGCCTAAAAATAAAACAAGAAAATCAGCACTTCTAATAATAATCCACAACCATTCTCAATATAAGGATCTCTCTGGATCTCCATCAACAACTCAATATATACATATATCTGTACATCCAGAAATATCCATACATAGTATATCATATATCATCATAATATCATCAACAAGTAAAACTATCAAGATGCAAGCTCAAACTTATATCTACATGCCAACACTTATATACAGTACCATGGAACTAATACTCAGTACATTATTTAAATACTTTTTTAGAGTTGAATATTTACATGATACTAGAAAACTTCCAAGGCAGGAGTACATATGCCAATGGAAAGCGTGCCTCACAGCTGACCTGAAAATTGTAAACCACTAAGGATTGAGTATAAAAATACTTAGTGAATCCAGATGTATAAAGATGCAGTAATTGCTCATGAATATGCAATTGCCCATATATGGCCTGAAGAATTCAATATAAGATATCAAATGTATAAAAATACATGTATCTATACAAATATCAAAATGGAAGTCATATAAGTATCCAAGATACAAAATAGCACACATATAATATAACAGGAATGGGTTAATTTCTGACTTACAGAATTCAGCACTATCATAAAGTGCACTAGGGAATATAACATCCCTCCCCAGTAGGGGTCCCATAAATACATAACTCTCGTAAGGGATATTTTCCCTACAACTAGAGAATATAACATCCCTCTCTAGTAAGGGTCCCCAAGACACAGTGTGCACACAGTCGATGGAAGTTACCCGCTATACCATCGAAATAGCCCTGTTCTAATATCAAATGAGTGTGCATGTAAATAACAATAAATATGGCATATTTATACTTCATATAGCTTTAGAACCATCATATATACATATATGAAGAAAAATAGGGAAAGTTTAGAATTTGCCAAAAATTGGCCGGGCAGGGCCCAGTTACGCTGCCGCAATTGGCTCGTAAATTATGGGTCCGTTTTGGGATTTTTAGGCACTTCCTGGTTAACTATGTTACCAAAAGAATTAGGTGGGCCATGAGGTACCGTTTCGAAGCTTAGGTCGAGACTAGATGATTGGGCCAAGTGGTGGCCCAATTGGCTTTCTGGTTTTCATTTTATAACCCGTCAAAATTTAGGTCAGTTTAGGTCGTTTCGGCGGGCTTATTTACGGGCCATCTCGCACTTTATGCACTTTTAGGTTTAAAACTTCATTTTTAAAGCTCAAATGAAATAATATGGCATATATGATGTAAGTCATGCATAAATATACATATGGACTCACCTCTATCACTTCAAACAATAGTTTCCCCAAACCATTGCTCCCAAGCCCTAGTCGGCCCGCCGCTCGACACTCCGAGCAGGAGTATTCTACGGTTCACCTATTATCACACATAACACTCCGGTATGGTATAAAATCATTACAAAACATGTTATTTGCACAAAAACACATCAAACTCACTAAGGCATACACAATACACCTTACAAGCTATACTCTACACAAATCATTCTATATCCATTCTCTTATGCATTATATCACATCCAATACTACTTTCAATTCATATTATGCATATTCATTATTAATCCAACATATTAATAACTCTCATATACTTAGCTCCTCATTTCACATTAAACATACATTATATTCTAACTTAGCTTTCAAGCACTCAAATCAATTATTCTTTACAAATCCAAAACTATACATTTCCATCATTTTTCATACTCATTCATATTCAAACCTAACCTTATCAAACACA
>CANXYC010095502.1:0-14123 GCA_948193065.1 Aleurites moluccanus | reverse complement strand
GAACAACCTTTAAACAAGCTCATAATCATTTATTGCTAGATCATTCATATTTATTGTGAAAAATCAAGTTAGACTTGCATTTATTGTAAAAGGTTTTGTGTGAACCTAGTTTGAGAAAAACACATTGTAAAAGGTTAAAATGTGAACCAAAACACTTAGGTTTGATCTTGAACCTGCAAAAGGATCAAAAGTAGTGAAATACTCAAGTGTGATCTTGATGAGTGGACGTAGGCTTGTTTTGGCCGAACCACTATAAATCTCTGTGTTGTTTTTTCTTCTTCTCTTCCTTTATCAAATTTTTAATTGGTTATTATTTTTAAAAGACAATCAATTCACCCCCCCACCCCCCCACCCCCCTCTTGGTTGCCAAAGGGACTAACAATTAAGAAAGCAGTGGACAATATCCTTGATCACTTCCAGTTTGCTAAAGATTATAGTTCCTTTTACTGTTGCAGGCAAATCTCCAAGAATTTGGTTAAAGGCAAATTAGAAAGAAATTTTCATGATAACAAGAAAGATTGTCTGGAATCTGCTAAATTCTTCTTTCGTTTTTTTTTTCTTTTTGTATGTATTCATAGGAATGAACACAGGATAGGCTTCGTACCCCCTCAAATAGAAAGCTCTTCTGTGTTTTGGGTCTCCCAAGTATCCTTTCTTTACTTTCTTTATTCTACCATACCTAATGGTATAGAATGTAGCTTCATTTTCAATTTCATGTTCCACGCTTGAGAGTTTTTTAATGATGCCCTCTAAATCAATTCGAAAAAATTAGGTGTCGGTAGGTGTGACAACTAGAGTGTTGTTGCACCCAGCATTGTACTGTTACTTATTATATTTATTTTGGTATATAATATGAATATAACTAATTATATTTATTAATATTTTCAAAACTAAACCGGTTAAAAAATCGATGAAAACATAGAGTCAAAGAGTCGAACTGATTAAACAAAAAAAAATCAATATATATATTGACATTTATTATATATATGATGAAAATAAATTTAATGTTTTTATGACTAAATTAATAATTTATATAAGACTATATTTTTTATGATGTTAATTCAATAACATTAAATCAAAAGTTATATATATAGTAAGTTATAGATATTCACTTGCTCAAACATCTATTCATGTAATAAGGTAACATGTAATAGAATCATAATGTTGACGTCGAGTAAAATTAAAATGAAATTACTGAAATTATTTTAATTTTTTTTAATTCAAAATAGACAAAAACGACGTCGTTTTGATAAAAAAATTTAAAATTAAAAAAAAAAAAAATTGATCCACTCAAACTGGAAAAATTGATTTGATTCATCTGGTTTATTAGTTAATTGATTTTTGAGAGACAGATAAATGGAAATTAATCGGATCAATCTTTAGTTTGATTTCTAATTTTTTTTATTTGACCGGCCGGTCCAGTCCTATTTTAACAACCATGATATTTATAAATCTAGACAATTATATTTTGTAGTTGAATTTTTAAAGATTTTATAACTAGATTTGATGTGATTTATATAATTTATATAATTTTTTATTTATTTTTTTAATTATTTATTTATTTATTTATTTATTTATTTTTATGTATTTTATATAATCATAATTTAGGGACGTTCAAAGTAGCAGTGTCCAGATCAATTTCAATAAAATTTTCTTTCCATGTTAGCGAAAGGCTGTCTTTTGAAATTAAGACTAATGCAATTGAGCTTCTGCTCTACTTTTAGTAGAAACAGACTTCATTTGAAATTTTTTGGATTGCACTGAAAAATGAATTTCAGAAGACTGATTAGTAAAAGCTGTTGAAATTAGAGTTTGCAATGGCAACAGTAAAAACTAAAAAAAAAAATTGTATGTAATTTTTATTTAAAATTAAAAATATATTTCTTATTATTTTATCCTATGGTTTCTAATGGCATGTTGAAAATATATTAAATGTTTTATACTCGTTTCGTTCCAAAAAGATAGTTATGTTATTTTACGTGTAGATTAAAAATTTAATTATTTTTAATTTATTACATTAATTTTGTCACTTTATACTTAAAATATCTCTGTCTAAAGTATTTTTATTATACATTTCTCAATTTTTTTTTATTTTTCAATATTGATAATAATTAAATCATTCATCTTAATTGACTGCCAAAATATTAATCATGTATTCAATAACCCACCATCCAATAAATTTAAAGAACTCTTATATCGAAATACTAAAAGGCTATTTTGTCAAATATGTAATTTCAACATAAAAAAGTAAAAATATAATTATATATGTGATGATATTAATGTAAATTAATGAAAAATATATTTGACAATTAGGGTTTCTTTCATCCATAGTCTCTTTACTTGAACCTATTTTCATGATAGTCTCTCAACTTCAATTTTTAAAATATTAAAGTCATTTTCTAAAAATAAACTATTTAATTACATTTTGGTCCTTGAAACATTAAAATCTTTTTTCATTTAAGTCCAAAAATTTTCATTCATTAGTTTATGGATGAATTTTTTAGAGAGAATTCATTAATCTTTGGAAGCTTATTTAACGGTGTAAAACACTTTTCGATTAGACAAAGAAAAAACCACCACCTGATAGATTGGCAGTAGTATAAACCTCCATCGGAGAAGAAATTAGAAAAACAATTCCTGTATATGAGGTACTAGCTATCATCGTAAATTCCCTGAAAAGAGAATTTTGTGATTTCTTAATAACAACAGAATCTTTAGAAAGAGAATAATCATTAATAACATTAATGAAACTTCAAATTTGTGTTATGTGTTATTTTGATAATTATGCTTATTAATTTCAGAAATATTATTATAATATGAACCTTAATGCTCAAACTTACATGTCAATATTATTTTTTGCTGAGCTTCCAGAACTATAGCCTAGAGTAGCAAAGACGACCTATCAACTCCTTTTAGATGAAGATAAAGTTGTTGATGGATTAGGAGAAAAGATTCAAACAGTTAGATATGTCATAAGAAAGACATGTACTGAACTCCAAGTAAAGCAATATGCTAAACATCTTCCTTACTTAAACAAAAGTTGTTGTTATCAGACTAAATATATTCTAGATAGATATCGATATGCTGTAGGAAATGAAAAAAAATCTAAAAAAGGATGTTCTTCTTATTCATCCAAAAAGAAAAATTTAAAGGACATAGAAAAAAAAGAATATCAAGAAGTGATAGAAACAATAAAAGGAGTTCTCGTAAACCATCTAGGTTTATTAGGAGAAAAACAAAATCTTAGGGATAAGGACGTAATATAAGTTTCAAGGAAAGCCTCTTAGTAGTTGTTCATGTTGCTGAATTAGTGTTGCAAAAGATTACAAAGCAAATGCTTGTCCATAAAAGAATAGGCGGAAAGAAAATCTTAGAAGAATATTCTTCAAAAATGAGAATCTAGTCTATGAGCCAATAGAAAAATATGATTATTCTGATATAGATTTTAACATAGATTCAATCTATGAAATAATTTCTGAATATAAAACTGATATAAATGAATCTGATATTTGAACAACCCAACTATTCATGTTCAATGCGATGGAGGGCCCCATAAATGAAGAGTTGATCCCTCTAGATACTTTTCTAGTACAGGAAGAATCTTTCCAATGTGATAATTCGTATAGAAGTTGCCTAGAATAGAAACTTCCAAATGTAGACATCAACACTATATATGGTAAATCCAAGTTCAATTTCAAATCTATAATGGATGTCTCTCAATTAGAAACGACGACTCAGGTTTCTAATACAAAACTAGAAACGTTGAACGTGCCTTTGATTAATATACAAAAATAAGAAAAATTATGAATAAATCAAATGGTACATACCATTGGTATCGTCCAAGTAGGACTTATATCGCTATTCAATTTTCTAGCAGATAGTCATGTGATAGCAGCTGTTTCAGATAAAAGGTGAAACTTATTTCAAGACTAGTTGATATCTGGAGTTCAAACTAACCTTGCCAATGGTTCAATTTGGTTTTAAACCTATTCCAATTATATGATGTCTTTAAGTGATAATTGTTTGGGTAATTCTTTGTCGTTAAGGATTAAATCTAACAATTTGAATAGAATGAATTTTCAAGCTAAGTATTAATCGTATCACACTAGGATTATTTTTAGATTAATCAATACGACAAATCTTGGAGTGAGAAATATATCTAAAATTACAAAGTTATTCGATGAGAGCTCAGATAACTATAGACAATTCCATAGAAAAGAAGTAAATCCTTTAGAGTTTATCTTTGCCTCAGAGTTGGGTCCCTACAAGAACTAGTTGAGACCTCAAAGTCGATAGGATCTTCTCAGATTATACAGAGAGGTAGAAATATTATCTTACACTTAGAAGAACCTATGAGAAGTCTTAGGATTTCTAATCCTCCTAGAAGATCAACATTAGTAACACCTCAATTATCTAGAAGTACAACTTCATTAGTAATTAGGGAGGAAGTTACTAGAATACCAAACCCAAAAGAGGATGCTCAATCATCTTCAGAAAGTAGAAAAATAGTAGGATACATAACTTTTAGCTTACCTATTTATGAAAATGAGGAAAAAAGTGAAATATAAGAGTAATTAAATACATAACTCTTGTTCCTGAGGTTGTAGAAGAAATTCAAAATTTTTTTAACAACGTTCCATACCTATCGAGGAAATATGGAAAATGGTAAGTCTAACTACCATGGCATCACGAAAGATATTCAGCAAAGAAGAATCAGGTTTGACCACATACATTGTTTTAACATTTAAATTTCCTTGTTATTTTGATTATACTTTGGATGCGTTAGTTAACACATGTGCAACAATCAATAATGTCAGGCCAAATGCACCCCCCGATGAATA
Organism: Aleurites moluccanus; assembly: GCA_948193065.1. Taxonomy (NCBI): domain Eukaryota; kingdom Viridiplantae; phylum Streptophyta; class Magnoliopsida; order Malpighiales; family Euphorbiaceae; genus Aleurites; species Aleurites moluccanus. The sequence continues at coordinate 9,282 of CANXYC010095502.1, read as the reverse complement.
GTGAAAACTATTGACTCAGCCTATAATATTACGTATGACAAGTGGAGAAGTGAATTTGGTTACACATTTTGCAAAACAAGTTCTTATTATCATCAATGGACAAAAGTTTACTATTGATAAGGTTCTTGTATTCCCTAATCTCGATGCATATATAATTTTAGGAAATATCTTCCTAAAAGGGCAAAAGGAAAATCAATCCTTTGTGCAAGACGGAAACTACATCTCATTAAGAGATGTATGAATCACATATCTGACAACTCCAAAAAATAAATTAAAATTGGGTTTTATCCAGTTAAGATTTCAAAGTAGTATCGATCTATACCTTGTGAACCAGCATTCAAAGTGTGAGTCCAACATGATGAAACTTGAATAGATTGTCTATTTGGCACTAATAAGGAGACAAATGATGCCTCATGGTACGAAGAACTGTGCTTTAAAGCACAAGGTGCAGTAGAAAAACCTATTACACACTCTTAGTTGAAATGAACTAAGTGAAATAAGTTTCTTATTAAGTTAGCTGATAACTTTAATGATGATTATGGGTTTTAAATAATATAACTATTAAATTAGAATTGAAAGATCTCAATACTATCATTAGAACTAGAAATATAATATATACAAATGAGATGATAGATGAATTCGATGAACATATTCCTGAATTACTCGAAAAAAGATTGATTAGAGACATTAATAGTCAACATTATAATCCAACATTTATGGTAATTAATCATACAGAACATGTGTGAGAAAAAGCATGAATATTTATTGATTATCACTAGATAAATAAAGTAACAAAAGACAATAGCTATAAGATCCCAATAGCATGAGATGTCATATATAAGGTAAGTCTTAAACAACCTTTTATCTTTTCTAAATGTGATATTAACAGGTAAAGATGAAAGAAGAAATTATAGCCCTAACAGCTTTCAACGCTCCACGTGGGATGTATGAATAGATGGTAATGTCATTCAGCCTGAAACAAGCTCAAGATGTTTTTCAAATGAAAAATGAACAATGCCTTTAAAGCATTGAAAAAATTTTACGTGGTCTATATAAACGATGTTTTAGTTTTCATTAACTCATGTATTTTTTTCATTATTAATGAAAAAAAATACATGAGTTACCTTGAATTAGTGACTGATATCTTCAAGCATGAAGGTATGATTATATCCGAAAGAAAGATAGAATGGTTCACAGAAAATGTAAAATTTTTAGGAATCGAAATTGAAAAAGGTAAGATTAAATTACAAAGTCATATTTCTTGAAAACTTATTAATTTTCTTGACAAATTAGGAGATAGGAAACAAGTGCAACGATTTTATGGTCTTATTAACTATGCTAAATAGTTTGTGAAAAATATTTCTAAATATCTAGGAGAATTTCTAAGAAAACATCAAGAAAAAAAAATCATTGGTTTTGAAATGATGAGGACACTCAAGCTATCATCCAGATAAAAAAAATATAAAATTTACCTTATTTAAATTTACCCTCAGATGCAGATAAATTAGTCTTGGAGATAGATGTTTCAGAAAATTCTTAGGGAGCAGTATTAAAAATTAAAGGTAGAAAACCATAACAAATCTGAGCCTAGTGGAAATGTTATTGAATCTTCAGAGATTCCAAACCAAAAGGCTAGTTGCCAAGGAACCTCGAGTTCTAAACCAAAAGGCTTCTGAATATACTAGTGAATCTTCATCGATTACAAATCAATAGGCTAGTGAAAGAGTTAATAAACTTTTAAAAGTTCCAAATCAAACTCTTTTAAAGGAGGAGAGTGGTAAAAGCTCTGGTGATATTTTAAGTCACGATTCTAATAACGAATTAAATCATAGTGATGTTTCAAATCAAGAAATTAAGGTTAGTGAAAAGTTAGAGAATCTCTATAGATTCCAAACCAAACTTCTTTGGAGGAAAAAGGCTAATAAAGGCTTTGAGGATGAAAATCCTAATTATGATTTAAATTGGGATATTATTTTTGGAACAATTGAATTTAAAAAACAGGAAATCTAATAATATCCTAAAGAGCTCACAATAAGAGATTCTAAAAATGAATATGATAATATTCATGAAAAATTCATGAAAATCATAAGGGTAAAACACCCTGAGGTTTCAAACACTTGTAAGGATAAAAATACCTGGTACTTTATAAAATACGATTATGGTCTTTTAAAAGATAAATCTATGTTGTGTTCTTATTTGTAGGGAGGATTAGCTAAAAGAAACTTCAAGCAATTATAAAACTTTGTAGATGAAGTTGTTTCATATATTGCTCATTTGGAGAGACAACTTGAAATTCGCAAAAGGGATAAAGAAGATTTCCTTCAATTAATAATTAAAAGAGAAAACTTCTTGATAAAATGAGTTCATACATTCCGCTATAAGTGGCTTACACAAAAAAAATCAAGAAAATAGACTTGACAGACCATTCCTTCAAATAATGTTCTATGTTATATCCATATATCCATTGACAAAGATATGGAGGCCTATACTTGAGAATTCCCTTAGACATGGCAAAGAATATTCTCCAATACATAAATGCAGGACTGATAGAAGTTATTGAAATCAGCAGAGACAATAATGATATGTACAAATCACCTCCAATTATTATGCAGGAATCAATGGAGTTCTTGAGTTCAGATTCAAGAATAATTACGAGCTATATTATTAGTATAATTATAGATTGTGTTGAGGATGAAATAATTAAAAGTCCTTATCAAATATGAGATTTCCATCTTGTTATGGCTAACAATTTGTTGAATCATAAGTTAATAATCAGAATTTAAATTTTTATTTTAATATGTATAAAGAAAATAATAATATTACCCAAGCTGTGACAATAGAAAATTTTCAAGTTAGCATGGAGAGCAATATATGCAAGCAATTATGTTCTTCTCGAATATGGTAAAATTATTGTTTCTATCTGGTCTCAATACACTCCTATTGCTAGAATCTTAGCAATGATAAGAGGACAAGAAGAAGCACAAAGGTTATTTTTGGAACTAATGGATTTAGATCCAAATTTAGATTTCCAGCCTGAAACAATGAAGGTTTAGAAAAGGGTTTCTCATTTTAGAGAGCAACGAGTTGTAGAGGAGATAGCTAGGGATTATACAGAACTAAGAAAAAGTATGGACATCTCAGTCAATAACTCACAGATGGAGTGACAAAAATGTCATCTATGACGTCAACATTAGCGTGTAACTTGAGAAATCGCTTTTCTGAAGCAGCTACAGATATTAAAGCATTGTCAGCCAAATATGCTTTAAAATTTGTGGTTCCAAAGAAGAGAACTTATCTACAAACAGGTCTACTTTGTTATTAAACAGTAACTAGACCTGTCTTTATTGTACTTTTACAACTAGTATATGGTACTAGAGACACTAGTTATCTATCTTATTTTAACTTGTCACGACCCGGTTTCCCGGACCGCGACAGTCCTAGGGCATGGGAGATGCTAATGGCGACCGGCACCCGTAGAACCCAGTATCACATGCACAATCTACAATCCTCAATATATTATTCATTTTAATTAGTCACCATTTATTATGTTATTCTGTCATGCATTCTGTAATTATTCTGTAATTGGCTATAACCATTCAAATTATCATATCATGCATCATCATATACTCAATATATCATCATCAATATATATATATATGTTCATTTCCTAGCTAACCCATACATACCCCATGGAGCAACTAGATAATGAACACCAAAATAAATATACAGAATCTCAGAAAATATACATCAGACAGTCTGCAGATATCCTTGGATGATAGATGATAGGATTATACAACCTACTCCTCTCCTGAAATGGGTAAACAAATAAAGAGTGAGTATAGATGATACTCAGTGAATCTACATGCATCCATAATAATAAATAGGCATCAATAAAGCAATGGTATCAGTCAATAGGATAATAGTATACATAATCAATATCAAGGTACAGTACAGCCAAAGAATATCATATAGGCTCGGTATCATATGGAAAGACAGATAAAGGGATGGACTATATGAAAAGAAATCATACAATCTCCAGTAATTCGTATCAGTATGGACCATATTGGTCTCCAGTATCATATCTGTATCAATGAGCATAAGGCTGATCAGGCCCTATGGCCAGGACCATAATCCCTCTTAACTAGGGTATCAGTAAGACAATATGTACATCGCCGACAGTATTTTTCCACTACCCTGTCGGATCGGTAGCTCTGCCAAGCCATATAAGGGTCAATAACAAGGGATACAATAAGCAACAATATGTCACGACCTGCTCTCGAGAGCCGCGACGGTCTTAGGGCACGGGAAATGCCAATGGCGACCGGCACCCGTAGAACCCAATATCAGACATATCAATCCTATCAATACAATGTATACATGTATACAATCTCTATTCATTCATTATCAATCACATCCTGTCATACATTCTCAATCAACTGTATTATCAATACCCACAGGATCATATCAATCATAACATATATTTTTCCATATCATAGTATCATCATTTGGATACATATTCATTTCCTAGCTAACCCGTACATACCCATGGAGTAGCTAGATTATGAACTCCAAAATATAATAGTTATACAAAATAAATATCTGGAAAATACATCAGATATCTGTTGCAGAATCCTCAGAGAAACGAAAATCTGGATTCTGCAACTCTAATCCTCTCCTGAAAGGGGTAAATAATGAGCAGTGAGTATAGATGATACTCAGTGAATTCACATGCATCGCAATAACAATTGGGTCAGTCAATAAGGATATCAATCGAATATAATCAAGATCTGAATAATATCAAGTTCATAAGGTATCATCAATAAGATACAACAATATCATATAATATGGTTTCATATGTGTGAAATGACAGATAATGGGATGGACTGTAGGAAAAGAAATCATACAGTCTCTATATCAAATACGTTGGACCATGTAGGTCCTAATCATCCATATCAAGGAACAATATAAACATAAGGCGGATCAGACCTTATGACCGGGACCAAAACCCTTCCCAGCTAGGGTACAAATATACAATGTGCACAAGGTCGACAGTATTTCCCCACTCCCATGTCGAATCGGAAGTTCTGTCACAATCACAACAGGGTCAATAACAAGGGATACCATTAACAACAATGACATACGAATTCAATCAATAAATCATTTCGGTTTCCAATCAATTCAATAACCAATATCAATAATGGCCATGCCATATACAATATTCAATATCCCATCAAAATTTGGTATTAGAATAATTCGTAAGCAAAGCAAGGTTCGGTATTTTAGAACATTTGGTATCAATGAAATAAAGATATATAACAATATATATTTATTCGATAAGAGAATAGGGTTACACATTCAAAGGAAATCAAAGGGTATTTCATAATAAAGGTTCGGTCCATTTGGGGTTTTTCCAAAATGGTGTTCAACAATCAATTTTATCAAATTAGGTAATTCAAATGATGCATGTAAAACTCACCTTAACTTTCCAACAATCAATTGCTTAGCCAATCTCACCAATTTCCTCAAAAATCCATAATTTGGCTACTTTGAGGACTCAATCTCCACAATCTACAATTTCACATTAAGTTGTTCATCAATTTTGTGTTCTCTTATACTCAATTAACTAATTCTATCATCTATTTAGGAATCTCATCACTAATTCATCAATTCAATATTCAAAGTTTCACATAAACCCTAGAATTTATGGATTTTCATTATTTAGAGTTAATCTAGCTAAAATAACTCTAAACCCATTTATTTCTACCCAAATACTATCTATTTAATCAATAAAAATCAACAAATGAACATATACCTCAAATGGTGCTCACGGTATAAATTTTCCTTTGTTGTCGTTGCCTCCTTTTCCAGCCTCTTTTTCCACGAGTTAAGGCTGAAGGAAGATGAACATAGGTATATATATATATATATATATAATTTCCACAAATTTCTTCTAGAAAAATTTGGTGGAAAAATGTGAAAATTGGGTGAAGAAGACGATGAATAGTGATTGGTTTTGGAGAAACAGAACTCTCGTAGTAAACGCTGAAGAAGAAGAAATGGGCTAAGTGTTTTCACGTTTCTGCCCAATATTAAATAGGCTTCTGCCTAACAATTAAAATTTCGTTACTGTGCAATAATGCATCCCGCCTCGCCAAAATTCAATTTGCTGTTCCAGCTCGCCTTTTGCCGGCTCACTAGACCCAGCTCGCCATTCTCAGCTCGCCAATGCTTCTTCGCATTGTCGGCTCGCCTTTGCCAGTTCGCATATGCTGGCTCGCCAATGTCTCTTCGTATGGCTGGCTCACACATGCCTCTTCGTATTTCTTCTTCGCATTTTCCTCTTCGCCTATTCTTCTTCGCATATTCCTCTTCGCATTTCCTCTTCGCCATTCCCTCTTCGCATTCCCTCTTCGCCTTTCCTCTTCGCCATTCCCTTTTCTCATTTCCTCTTTGCCATTTCCTCTTCGCTATTCCCTCTTCGCATTTCCTCTTCGCCATTTCCTCTTCGCATTTCCTCTTTGCCATTCCTCTTCGCTATTCCCTCTTCGCTATTCCCTCTTTGCATTTCCTCTTCGCCTTTCCTCTTCGCCATTCCCTCTTCGCATTTCCTCTTCGCAATGCCGGTACGCCATTGCCTCTTCGCAATGCTGGCTCGCACTTCCCTCTTCGCATTCCTAGCTCGCACTTCTTCTTCGCGAGGCCAACTCGGCAAGGCCTCTTCGCAAGGCCAGCTCTCCAATGTCGGCTGGAACACTTACCCAGTTTTCACAGAATTTCGCTGAAGACTCTAATTCTCAATTCTTTAACACTTAGCATTTTTCACACCAATTTCAATAACTCAATCAATATTTCTCACAAAATTTTCCATACTCATTTTCTATCATTATCCAAAATAATTAATAAGTAAATATTTATACTTATTTCGAAATTAATTAATTATGCAAATGAAAAGAATAAATTTATACACATAAATATATTCAAAGATAATTTAGGAAAAAGTTGGGTGTTACAGATAGACAGGTGAAAAGATTAAGGAATAAAGAAATCCCAATGGTGAAAGTACTATGATGGAATCAAAGTACTGAAGAATGCACTTGGGAAAGCGAATCCTTTATGCAACAGAAGTATCCTCAGTTGTTTTCTACTTGAGGTAAGGTTGTTTTTCTAATTCGTGGATAAATTTATTTGTAGAGGGATAGAGTGTAATAACTCACCCAAGTTTAAAGGAAATTAAGAAGAAATATTGAGAATTTAATTGAATGCAATAGATAGTGAAATAATTAATTCTAGTTAGAAACAATAAATAAGCTTAATTGTAAGCATCGAATAGAACTCGATTTTTAATTAAATAATTGTAGCTTTTTTGACAAAGTGACCTTAATGAACATTAAAATAAACATTATAAAAAATGTATTAAAAATATATAGGGGAGAAATTAAATGTAAGAAAGTATTTAAAGAATTAAAGGGAAAATAAGATAGAAATTAAATTGGAAAATGGTAAAATGGTAAATATGGGTAAATTTTAAACCTATAGACATATATAACCCTTAGCCAAATGAAATCATCTTCTCCATTTGAATCCCCCATGGCTGGTCACTATTGTTAAAGCTTCAAGAGAAAATTTTCTTCACACCATACCCAAAACCCATGATCCAACCTTCCATCCTTCAAAAATAATCATCCCCATCATGTCTAATTAAACTATTTGGGCTTGGATTAAGCGTTAGGAGTTAAGGATCTCAAGAGGTAATTTCTTCACCTTGCTCTAAATTTTGATTTTTTTTTTGTTGTAAATGAAAGAATGGAGGTTGAATAGTATTTCTATGGAGTTAGAATTGAAAGAAACATGTTAGACGGGAAGATTGAGTTAAGGTTTGGTTTAGGTAAAAATTTCCATTTTTGAATTAGTGTAACATAAATCAAATTGATAGTATAAGAAACCTTATACGAGGTTATACATAAGTAATTAGTGGATAGAAATGGAATTGAGGCTTGTTGTGTGAAGTTATATGTTGGGGGAAAATTTTGAAATTTCTGAATTTCTGAAATTCCTGATTGTGAGCAGAATATTGAGCCCTCAATTTCGTAGCCTTAAAGTCAGAAATTGGAAAATCATAAACATAAAAGTTGTATCTACATGTGTCCATATTATATGTGTAGAAGTAAGTTTTGCCAAATTCGTGCTGTATTGTGAGATACAAAGCCCTAATCAGGACTAGATTGGGTAAGGGTTCCACTGAGATACCCCACTGAATTTTACATTTTATAGGACCTTAAGATATAATTCAGGGGAAACTCAGAACATACAAAAATATTCCTTTATGTCTTATCTAAAAACTATGAAAAGATAATAGGAATTGGATACTTACATGCTGAGTTATATGTAAAAGAGTGAAGACTGTTCGGATGAAAGATGCAGGCTGGTTGCAGAGTTGCAGGTCCTAGTTTAGAAATTCACCATAAATTGTGTAGTGACCGAAATGGCCTCAATTTTGGATATGTTAGAACTTGAGATGTCTAGTTTAATTAGGAAAAATAATTAAAATAATTAGATAAGTGTAGTGGAAGATATTAGTAAATAAATGTAATATCTGCCATTTTTGAAGTGTATTTGTTGATTTTATATGTTTGGGAAAATTTTAAAGATTTAAATGAGAAATTGAAAATTTCAGAAACTTTTATTTTGAACTGCAGCAGAATTCAGTGTTGACCATTCCTTACTCTTAAAGACATAATTGGGTAAAGTGTAAAATATGAAAGTTGTTAATTTATGTTTTAGCTATAATTCTGTAAAATGTTTTGGTAAAATTCTGAGTATGTGATGAGTTGTGTCTATTTGAGCAAGGCTGGTCTAGATGAGAATTCCTGCAAGGATGCAGTACATGTTTGGAATTTCTGGGAATGACTGAGGAAGAAGTTGTTGAAGTTGTAAACATGAAAAATGTTTTTGTGTGTGTTGAGATGATTCCTATAAAATTTCAGAATTTTTGGATAAGTATACCTCAGTGGGGAGTGTTTTGTATCAGGGCTGTTCGGTTGGATTTTGATGCAGGAGTCTGGGTGACTTTTGAAGAGTCACCACTATCTGAGTGTTGATTAGTTTGATATGAAATTTGGATATGTTGTGCTTCTGTTTGTTGATTTTAAGTGGCAAGAAGAATTGTTGAGTTTGGATTAGTGTAGCTCATTTGCGAGCTGGCTTAATGTGGGATGTTCAGACAAGAGTTTAACTTAGAAGTATTTGGTTATGGAGAGCCAGCATTATGCGGGAAGGCATTTT
>CANXYC010095440.1:0-14651 GCA_948193065.1 Aleurites moluccanus | reverse complement strand
TAATAACAATATCAAGTACTCATGTGAAAATATAAAGGTGCAAGGATTATTCAATGGCTATACACATATGACTTATTACTAAAAGAATCAATACATATCAATAAACATGTCTATGTCTTTCGATAAACATATAATTGGTTTTAATTTTTGGTACAAAGGTAGATAATCAATAACATTCATTGTGGCATTTGAATAAATATTTGGTGTGCATAACTTTTAGGGAATCAAGGTACACATTCAATCAAGTTTTATATTACAAATTAGATTCTCAAGGTAGGTATTACAATAAGCTTTACAAATTCAATAATAGTCTTATAGCAATGAATCACTTTAAACTTGGCTCATCAATAATTATTGCAAGAATCATTTGATCATCAAGGAATAAGGTCATATAGATTCAATGAATCATGGTATGGCAAATAATATGCTTAAAGATGAATAGTTAACTCACCTTAGTTTATGACTTATACATTTCCAATTCTTTTCTTCTTGTTCCATAGCCTTAACACTTATAGTATTCATCATGTCTTTTATTCTTCCTTGACTCTACATATTCAATTAATATCAATTTAGATACTAATTTAACATAAAATTATATTAATTATACATGTATTAAAGAAATTTCCAAAAATTTCCCAATTTCTAAATTCTGCCTATATGGAAATCCTTATTGGTAGGCTGTATTCCGTTTACCATAACTCTTTATATACTTATCCAATTGCTTCAATTCTTATTCCTAATTAAATTTAACATAAAAGATTCTAACATATCCAAAATTTACATTAAACTCATTACTATACAATTTATGGGGTCAATTTAAACTTAGTCTTATAACCAGCCTCGCTGCCCTGCATTTTGCTTGAAATCCTATTCTAGTAGTCTGTACTGTTTTATCTACATCTCAACCTATACTTAACCAATTATTGTAATTATTTTTCCTATTGAAAATACACATATAATATTATAACATATCCAAATTTCAGATTATTTGGATCATTGTACAATTATTAGTAAATTTTCAAAATTAAATTACTGTCCTGGAATCTCTATCCGAACAGGTGTGAGGCCTCGGCCGAGCACTCCTCCAAATCCTAAGGTTGGATCGGGAATGCTTAATTTTTGGGACGATTTCTCACGGAGGAGGCGGCCTTAGTGCTTTTTGAAAATGATTTTGACGTTTTGAAGTCGCCACCTTAAGTTATTTTTGTTGGAAAAATTTAAGGTAAAAACCCATTTTTGACTCTAATTATATCCCAAAGGAAAATAAGTGCATTAGTCTTTGAAACCAAAGAGGATTCAGGGACTAGGTTTTCGGTTGAACTTAGCTTCTAATTTTAACCTTGATTTAAAGCATTTTCATGAGCAGTTTAAAGGATGAGATATATAGATGCATGAGCAAGTTAGATGAAAATAAAGCAGTAAAATAATTAAGAGAGCGATAATGTAAATTATTACAATTCAAGAATCTCAAAATTTGGGATATCAACTCTAGCCCTTATGGGTTCTAGTTTAATCACACATTCCCCGAATAATACATTTCAATAAAACAATTAATTAATAGAAAAGAGATCGCTTTGATCTTTTTGGATTTGAAGCCCTTACGTAGCTTGCCTGCGTATCCAGTTGAATGGGAATCAAAACTCACGTAATTCTTCCTTCTTGCGAAGGAGGGTTGATTTATGCCCAATTTATCATGTTTTGATTCTTTATTTTGATGATCTATCAAAGTAAAAAAGATGAGTTAGGAGACGATACCTTCTCCCTTGCTTTTTGAGGAGGTAGCGGTCGGATTGCTCGCCCTGATCGAAGCTCCACTTTGGATTGATTGAAGCCTGAGAAGACAGTCGAATAGTCTTTTATCTGGCTTTTTGAGAAGATAGCAGTAAGATTACTTTCCCAGATCAGAGCTCCACTTGGGATCGATTGAAGCCAGGGAAGACGGTCGGATTATCTTTTATCTGATAATTCAAAACAAGCAAATCAATAAAGTGATTTTATTAGAAATAATTTTTAGACTCCCGCGTTTCGGATTTGGTCCTTCTTTAGCTCAAAGAGAACTAAAGAAAATAGGCTCCACACGCCCTAAATGATTATTCTTTAAACTCAAAGAGAGTTAAAGAAATAAGAAGAAATAGGTATATGAGGGAGAATAGATGAAATCTAAGAAGGAAAATTCGACTTCAAGAGCCTTGCCTATAAATACTTGACTCCCTCCTTCATATTTAAGAAGAAATAGGTATATGAGGGAGAATAGATGAAATCTAAGAAGGAAAATTCGACTTCAAAAGATTTCGGGGTCTTAAATATGAAGGAGGGAGTCAAGTATTTATAGGCAAGATTGGTGCCATCAGAGGGGGGGCAGCGCCGCTAAAAAAAGAGGGCAGCACTGCTCCTCAAGGAGGGCGGTAGCACAAAAGATGGCTGGCGGTACCACCGGAGGGGGGCGACGGTACCACTGAGGGCAACAACGTCTTCCCTCGAGGGTGACGGCCGAGGCCCGGACCCGGGTTTGATGGTTTCTGAGTTTGCAGTTGCATGGGCTTGGTTTCGTTTTGTGCGGGCCAGCTTAGCACGAGTCCGAGAGGTGAAAAAAATGAGTGTTCACAGCTGCCCCCATCATGGCTGTCCATTCTAAATGACAGACGTGGTGTAGGTGAACCTGGCTGTTCCCGTCTACTTGGAACGAAAGAAATGCATTCTGATCGCATCTTGCGAGGTTTGAAGGCGTATGAGTGCAATTTGCCATGCTTTGGACAACTTTCAATTTTTCTGATATTTTTTTGTTTCTATCATTTTCTGAATTACAAAAGCATCTGAGGTCTGATTTGGGCAAATGATAGGTCGATGGATAGAGAAAAATCATGCGAATGCAGCAGAACTGTCGGCACTTGATTCTGACTTAAATTGCTTCGAAAATGCAAGTTACCTTGTTTTTACCCATAACAGGGGACATGATGGTCATTTTTAAGATTCTCGAAATCTGTAAATAGGGGTAAGGCTTTCTCATTTCCTTCATTCTCACTTTCATTTTTCTCTTCTCTCTCTAGCTTTTCTCTCTAGAAATCTTTACTCTCTCTGCATGGCTTCACACTCTAGAAGTGCAACTAGCAATAGAGGGAACCATAGCTATGAGGCACCGTGGGATAATCCCGACCCGGAAAATCTGCTCCAAGAACTAGAACAGCACGTCTCTTGGAATGGCAGAATAGAGGTATTTTTCCAAAAATATTTTTATATTTAATTATTTATTTTTTTGCTGAGTGAATTCCTTTGTTTGAAAGAACACTATGCTTAGGAATAGGCGGCGCGAGATCAAACTTGGCATATCTGGCTGATGTTTTATCAGTCGAAACCCCAGTAAAGTCCTTGTTGGAGCCTACTGGTTTTGTATCTTTCTTGAGGATCAAAACGAACCCTGAGAGCAATGTAGCCTTGATCAAGGCTCTAGCTGAGCAGTGATGGGATACAACCAACACCTTCCATTTTTCATATAGGGAGCTGACTGTCACCCCATTTGATCTGTCAATGCTGACTGGCCTGCACTTCGGGACCTGTCATCTAGATCTTTGCACTGACTGGAGGGTCACCTTCACTCTTAAAGATATGATTCAGCTCATAGGTCAAGATCCACCTTGGGATCGCATATCAATACCTCACACTTGGCTAGACTGATTAGGGATATAGAGCCATTCACTGATATGCTATTTGATACTGAAATTATAGCTAGACTGATGATGTTGGTTCTAGCGGGATGTACATCTGGACACACCTGTTGAGATACTGTTTATTGTCGAGTTTGATAAACGTGACTCAGCTGGGTGGATATGACTGGGCTAGCGCTATTCTGAGCACCATGTACCGGGAGATATGCGACTTGTCTCAGGGAGTTTTCAACTCCTATGGTGGGACTCACTTCATTTGGGAGGTATGCTCTCTGCACTTTCTCTAAAATTCTACCAGGTCTCTCTGACTCTCTGTCTTCAATGCTTGAAACAGGTCTGGGCTTATGAGTATTTTTCGATGCTGGCTCCCACTCTTAACAACCCTAGGCTAGATGTCTTCTCGGCTGGTATCCGGTGGAATAAGGAATATTGGACTGGCTCTAGTATATGCGAGTTTAGGACTATCCGAGCAGTTTTTAGCAGCCTCGATACTTTTCAGGTATCTTCTGACTTTATCTTATTCACATTTCCTAGTTTATGCTCACCATAACCCTCTTGCAGGTTATGATGAAACCTTGCAGGTTATGACGAAACCTTACATGGATAGAATGCAACTGATGCTAGTAGAACTTGACCCAAGTGCCATAGTGGCTTACTCTCGACTGTTGCTTCGCTCTCCACACAATAAGCTGTACTACATGGGAGAGAGAATTTGAGTTCAAACTATTGGTAGGTGAGTAGTTCTGACACACCCACCAGTTGATATGAGGTGGAATATGGACATCTATGCCCCTGATGAGGCTTACACTAGTGTTCCCATACATCTGTATGTGACTCATCAAGATAACTATTCGATATTCTGTCGCACTCGACTGATGGGACCTATTGGTGATCCATATCGACATTTGGGGTGTCCATCTAGCTCTGATGGACCTTTTGTTGTTCAGCAAAGTCAGGCTTAAAGAGTGGGTGCATCAAGAGACCCTTCTTCAACTGACCCCAGCATTACTCTTGGGACGCGGAATGATCCTGATCGGGTCATCTTGGGCCCTAACTTCTAGTTATTTGAAAATATTTTCTACACTAGTGCTCATGGCGAGATGCAAACATATCATCTTCCAGATGCAATCCATCCTCTTGCACCAGACTTACCTGATAACATTGAGGTATATTCATGTTCTTTTTCCTGGTTTTGCTTTCGGAAAAGATCCTTAAGCTTGCAATACCACCTGGCCTTACTTTCGAAAATGATCCTTAAGCTTTTGGCTTTTCTTTCTGCAGGTTAACATGGAATGGATTCGTCACACCTATCGTGTGGGACGCATAATAGAGCTAGCTTTGTCGGGTATGCTAACTCGACTTGATGTTCAGGTTGACCCACCTCGTCAACCGGAGGACCCTCGTCAGTGCCATCGGACAGACTAGTAGCCTTCTTAAGCATCTTTTTTCTCTGTAGCTTTGTATATGCTTATTTATGAACAATGATGTACGGATGATGTTTCATGTATGTTTTATGTATTCATGTATTTATGATATTTTAGCTGACTACCCATGTTATGAATACGAACTAAAAATGTTGTGCAATGTTATGTAATTTTAGACCTAAATGCGCTAAAAAGCCTAAAAAATGCCAAGGGATTTTGGAAATGTCCTAAAATGCCCCTGAAACCCTAAAAAATTGGAAATTTAGCGAGAGATTCGCTGAGAAAAAGGAACTGCCGTCGGAATAAAGGGGCGGTGCCGCCCTGGGGCCATGGCGGTGCTGCTGTGGTACCTTCAGGAGGCTTAGTGGTGCCACCACCACAAAGGGGCGGTATTGCCCTAGGCTATGCCAGCGCTGTCGATAGTGGGTGGCGGTACCGCCCAGGCTTGCGTGCCCATGCCAATTTGGGCTTATTTTTTTCTATAAAAGGGGTCCTATTCCTTCATAAAAAGCCATTATGACCCTCATTTTCACTAAAAACTTCTAATGCAACCCTACTACAATCATCATATGTTTTTGTGGACCCAAAACCTAGACAAGGTCGAAAAAATTAATTTGGGCAAGTATGGGATCAATTCTGTTTTGACTTTGAGGGGTGTGAAAGTGGATTGGGATTTTCTAAAGGCTTGTCTCAGGTTTTGGGATCCTGCTGACCATGTGTTCCGCTTTGAAGCGAGCATGGAGGAAATGTGCCCTACTTTTGAGGAATTCAACATTATCCTTGGGAGTAATCCGAATGTTGCTCTAGTTGTCCCCGAATACCGGGTTGGATACTTTCACTCTTTCAAAAGGCTCCTAGGATTGGGATAAGAGCTTGCTAGCTCTATGGTCATGGGAGACCAAGTTAATCTAACTGCAGTCACAGTTGAGTTTCAATACCCAGAAGATATAGGGGATATGATGAGACAAAAGCACAGAATGACAGCCTTAGTTCTGTGTCTGACTGCTGGATGCCTATTCTTCAGCTCACATGGCTGGGGAGATGTTCGAGTGGTGGAACTGGTTGCTCAGATGGATCGAGGTTGCACTATTACTAGTTTGATTTTAGCAGAGACCCTACAGAGCTTGGATGGAAACTATAGAGTTGAAGGGCCTTGGTCTGTTAGTCCAGTCATTTTGCAGGTAGAAATATATTGTACTTCCTCCTCACATTCTTTACTTCTTTTTAACCCTTTTATTTCTCTTTCAGGTTTGGCTTAAGGTTCACTTACAGATGGTGGCTCCTCCAGATAGGATGCCCTATTCAGCTACACAATACCGCATGAGGAGGGCTCTGATCCGCTTTGGTTCAAAAAAGGAGTGGACCGCTTCGGTTTTAGAGTTGGATTCTGGGGATCTGCTTTGGCACTGCTATTGGTACAAGATTGACTTATTTATCACGATGAGCTATGGGTACAAGATGGTTTACCTGCTAGGTATTTCCATGACCTCATTTTATCAGGGCACCAGAGTCTTGAGGCAAATGGGTTAGTCACAGAGCACCCAATAGATGGAGCTGTCTACCCTTCATCTTTACCGGTCCTGTTTTCCAGGCCATAATGAATGGCTGGAGGCGGTCGATGCGCTCTGTACACCCTGCTAGCTTATCAAGCAAACTGGAGGATTATGATTCCTGGTTCATCAGGGAAGTTTGACCTATTGAGAAGATCAGGCGAGTAACCTTGATTACAGAGTTGGAAGCAGACACAGAGACTGGAGATACTGAGACAGATGCAATGATGAGACCAAAAGACATTGATGTGACCCAAGGTAAGCTGGAGGAAAAGGTTGAACCATATACACTTATAACTGAAAACAGTGATTCTGATGACTCAGAGGATATGCATCCTAGGAGAAGACGGGCTTAGACTCTGCACTCCATCCTTTGGATCATGCTTTAGACTTTTGCTCCTTTTTTTTATTTTGAAAATATGAACTCTTTTGAATGAAATATAATGGAATTTTGCTATTTTGACTCTGATAGACGAGACAAGACTGAATTTAACGAAACTGGACACAAAAAGAATAGATTATGACTTATGAAACCCAATTTAAAATGAGGCTTTTTTTCTCTTTTTCTTTCTCTCTTTTTTTTTTTTCCTTATTATTTGTTTTTCTTTCTCTTATTATTTATTGCTCTAATTTTTGCCCGAGCTGCCCTTCTAGGTTTTTAACTCGCCGAACTGCTCTAATTTTTGCCTAAGCCACCTTATTCAGGTTTTCAACTTAGCGAGCACAAATCAATTAATATGGACATTAAATGATAATTCTATTATGGATTGGACCGTACCCAAAGTGGGTTGCCTACGTATCTCTATTTGAAATATATATATATTTTTTCACACATCAATTTTTTTTTCTTTTGGGAGAATCAGGTCCTCGTAGTTCTATTCATACAATGCATCATGAAATGGAAATTACACAAAGTATCTTTTCAGTTGATCAAGATTACAAGGATTCGAAAATTCTTTCCCATCCAAATCTATAAGTATGACACCTCCGCCAAATAAGATCTTTTTGAGCACATATGGGCCTATCCAGTTTGGTTTGAACTTCCCTCTTGGATCATGCATAGAAGCTCTGATTTCCTTTAGCACTAAGTTGCCTTCTTCTAATCCCCTATCAGATACCCTTTTATTGAAATGACGGGCAAGTCTTTGCTGATACCCTTGGATTCGATAGAGCGCATCCATCTTTTTTTTTTTATCAATGGCATTCAACTGGTCATGATATCCTTTGATCCATTCTATTTCACTAAGGTGGTCTTCCTGCATAACCCTAGCAGAATGGATTTGCACTTCAATTGGAAGCACCGCTTCCATCCCGTATACCAGAGAATACGGAGTTGCCCCTATTGGCATGCGAATGGAGGTCCTATATCCCCATAATGCAAATGGGAGGTGCTCATACCAGCCTCAATGATTAGTGACCATCTTCTGCAGAATTGTCTTAATAGTTTTGTTCACTGCTTCGACTGCTCCATTAGTTTAAGGACGATAAGGTGAAGACCAATGGTGTTGAATCTTTTCTCTCTTGAGCAAACTTACTACTTCCTTTTGGAAATGGAAGCCATTATCTGTGACTATCTCAAAAGGTAGCCCAAACTGACAAATGATGTTAGTTTGGATAAAGCGTGCTACCTTCTTAGAATTCAACACGTGGTAAGAGGCTGCTTCTACCCATTTCATGAAGTAATCTATTGCCACTAGAATATACTCATGTCCATTCGAAGATTTGGGACTGATGCGTCCTATGACATTAATACCCCATATAGCAAAGGGCCAGGGAGTTGCAGTCGGATGCAACGAGACAGGAGGTCGCTTCTAAAGCTTGAAAAATATATGGCATTTGTGACATCTTTGTACAAACTTAGCACAATCTCCATTCACTATGAGCCAAAAATACCCTAGATTTGTGATTTTTCTGGCCAATGTAAAACCATTCATGTGCAAGCCTTCGTCGCCGCTATGCACCCATTCCATGACCTGCTGAGCTTCCTCTTCCATCACACATCTGAGATGGATGTTATCCCATGCTTTCCTATATAACATGTCACCATTTGGTATAAAATTACTGGCCAATTGCCTTAGGGTACTCCGATCTGATTTGGATGCCCCTTTCGGATACTGGTCGTTCTTCAGAAAATTGAATATGTCCCAATACCATGGCTTACCATCAGCTATCTAAACTTGCATGCATATTGTGTCATAACCTAGTTGCCTTCGTACTTCAATAACCACAGGTCGTACAATTTTATTTCCTATCATGTCTATCATAGAGGCCAGAGTTGCCAGAGCATCGACGAACTGATTCTTGGCTCGAGGTAGATAATGGAAAGATAATTTATGAAATTTTTTTTGATAGATCGGCTACGCATTGATAGTAAAGAACTAAACGCTCTTCTCTTATCTTCCATTTTCCCAAAGCTTATGAAATAATCAAATTAGAGTCCCCGCAGACCTCTAAGTAATCAAACCTCATGTTGGTGGCTACCTCTAAACCACATATGCAAGCTTCATATTCTGCTTCATTGTTTGTCACCTCAAATGCTAACTTAATGGCTATGGGTAAATGATACCCATCGGGTGTTACAAGTACAATTCTAGCACCACAACCCTTGTTATTGGCCGCTCCATCAAAATATAGCTTTCAGACTTCGGGTTCTAACCCGATGATGTCCTCATCCGGAAACTCAGGTTCAAATAGCTCGCCATCTATTGTTGTAGTAGCTAATTGGTCAGCTATCACACTTTCTTTGATAGCCTTCCTTGGAACATATTTGAGATCGAAGGCTGCTAAAGACATACCCAAATCAGTGAAAGATCTCCTTTTGAGTCTCATAGGAGGATGATTAGAAATAGCAGCAACTTCCTCGCCTTTCTGATTGGAGGGAGCATTGTGGCCATAGTAAGTGTTTTTCCTATACCTTGAACCAAAGGATTCTTCCCGCTTTGTATCAGATCCTCTATGTTTGAAGCAGTGGCAATAAGAGCTTTAAAATCTAGCAAATATTGGGTTTGAAGATAAGTCTGATAAATTGGGAGGAGATTATTGATAATTATATCAATATGTTCTTGCTTAGTGGGCCTATTTATAATTTGGGCTGCTTTAGCCCTCCATCTTGTGAGAAAAAGGGAGAAAGACTCCCTTTGTTGTTTTTTGGTGGATTCCAAATTCCTCCTGGTGATGTCCACCTCGAGATTATAATGATATTGTTTGACAAATGCATTGCAAATATCATCCCAACTTTTCTTAAAATTGGTGTCTAAATCAACAAACCATCTCATTGCAGCACCTGTTGTAATACCCTAAAAATATATGCATAATAAGTTTTTGTGAAATAAGTTCTCAGTATGTGGATTAAAATTATCGAAATGGCTAAGGATAATTTTAAAAACTCAGTTATAGCGAAAATGAGAAAATTTTTCGGAAATCGTCGGTACCGATAACGCTGCCGAAAAATAGCAGTACGATCGACGGATGAATTTCTGAATTTGGATTAAGGGTAAATGATAATGAGTATTCATGTGTGAATACAGTAAAAATAAATATGAGAAAATATTTAAGAACACTGATAAAGTAAGAGATGGCAAAACTGTAAATAAATGGTACTTTTGATGAATAGTGAATTTCGGTAGTCTGAGTTTCAGAACGGCTCTTAAACTATTTTTATTAATTCATATTATTAAAAATATGATATTTGAACATTCACTTTGAATTCCAATTCCCT
The DNA here is from genome assembly GCA_948193065.1 of Aleurites moluccanus. Taxonomy (NCBI): domain Eukaryota; kingdom Viridiplantae; phylum Streptophyta; class Magnoliopsida; order Malpighiales; family Euphorbiaceae; genus Aleurites; species Aleurites moluccanus. The sequence continues at coordinate 4,297 of CANXYC010095440.1, read as the reverse complement.
ACGAAATTATCAGAATGAATTATCGAGCGAAAAAGGATCAAAAGCAAATTTTGGAAAGTTGGAGGTCCAAAAGGGTAATTTGCCAATTTTGTCTTATTATATAAGTAAGAATTTGAACAAATTTTCTGTATTTCTATCTTTTTGGCGGTGAACTCCATTTCTTCTCCCATTTGATTTTTTTTCTTTGATTTGTGAAGGAAAAGTGTAGAAAACTTGATTCTAAAACCATACAAACACTTATCTACAAAAATCAACCATAGAAATTCAAGAAAAATTGAAAAACAATCAAGGGGAAATTTCGTCCATTTTGGAAAAATTTGGTAAGTTGATTATTTGTTTGGTTTTATGGTTTAATTAGGTTGTTTTGATGATAAAAAGATTGGGTAAATGGTTTAATTGCATCAATTGATGCATTAAATAATTTTTCCCAATTTTCTAACCCCAAATTAAAGTTGTGAGTTTGGATTTTGAGTATATGGATTAGGATGTGTAAATTGATTATAGAATAAGTTAATTGGGTATTAATTGATGTTTAATTGATGTTCGTTTTATTGTAGAAAATTCATTCGGAGAAAATCGTCGATTTTGGCCTAAACCGAGGATTTGAGGAATTCAGTAGTAAATCGAGTTTGCTAGGTGATTTGGAGTGATAAGTGAGTCTTCTAAGCATCCATTGTCTTAACCTAATTGATAAAATGAAATTTGGAATCCAATTATGGAAATTGAGTTATAGCCGAACCCTAATTTGTGCCATTTGCCTAGTTTTGTTCATACTTTCGACTTGCTTTTCCATTGCCTATTTGATTCATTTGATGAATATTATTGAGTTGTCTTTGTTGCGTATGGAACTGCTTCCATATGTGTGTTTATTGATAATTGGGGCAAATTGCAATTTTGCACTGAAACCATACCGAAAAATCTATAGGCCAACCATTTGAATGCCATCGTCGCCAGCGACAATGGCATGTCAATTGCGTCAACTTTTTGGCCGCAAATGACCAAAATATGTTTGTTCCTATTTTTAGTCGTAAGGCCTTTGGTCATCATTTAATCGATAATTATTGATGTTTTATTGACTTGATGCTCATTCAATTGATTTCTGATGAGTTGTTGATATTACCGATGCATTGTTTTGAAATGTTATCTATTGATGTGTTTATCGCTTCTATTAACTCCGAGGTAATTTGATAGAGCTGATGTTCTGACAGGGTAGTGAGTTCATGCTGTCGGCCTTATGCACATTGTATTGATTAATACCCTGTACTAGGAAGGGATGTCCTAGTCATAAGACCCGTACAGTCTTATGTTATTTATATATATATATAGTGATTTGTGCTTGACACATTTCTATGCGTTTCATGGCTCTATATCTGTCATTTCCATCTTGTCCATGTGATATGTGCTTCATTGTTATGATTGTTTACTTACAGTCATATTTTTTACTTGATTTTGTATTTCATACATTCTGAGTAGATGGATCCATTTATTTCATCTGCTTACTGCTTTATTGATATTCCATCATCTGTTATTTGTCGATGCATATTAGATTCACTGAGTATCATATATACTCACCCTCTCACTGTTTGCCCTCTCAGGTGTAGAGTATGAGGCAGATATCCCAGCTCTTTTGACTCTCTGTAGATTCTGCAGATCTTATGTCAGTGTAATATTATAAACATTGTATTATTTTGTATGTTCATATCCTAGCTGCTCCATGGGTTTTGTATAGTATAGTTAGAGTATGAACATGTATGTATGGGAATATTGGAGATTATTAATTATATGATTGTGGTATTTTCAAAGAATTATAGAATGAATGTCAGAGTGACAGTATGAATAGTGATTATGTGAGTGAATGGCTATATTACTGTTATGTGATTGATGATGAGTAAGATATATTTTTGCTGCAATATTGTTATAGGATTGATGGGATTGATGGGTTCTACGAGTGTCGGTCGCCTCGGCATTTCCCGCACCCTAGGACCGTCACGATCCGGAAATGGGTCGTGATAGAGGTGGTATCAGAGTTCTGTGTCTATAGATAACAGAGCATAGGTTACAGATAAATAGTGAATAAGTACAATATAGGTAGAGTTAAGGGAACCATGGAGCATAGGAATTCCTATATCATCTTTTGTTGCATTCGTCAAGTATGTATAAGTATTCTGCGCTTTTGTAATATACTGAGTGTGTGTTCTGTTTTTCTAACAGTTTACAAAGATGTCTAACGATGGAGACGGAGATACCAAAGAGGCAGAGGTTGCCTCTAATGAGTCCCTGGTGAGGGAAGTTTCTATTTCTGAGGGACCGTCTAGATCCCATCGGTCTACAGGGGATACAGAGAGGGCTGATTATCCTTGGAGATATGAGATGATGAGGGGGATGATGGATCTGCATAGAGAGCTAGCAGAGTTGAGGCGGGAACGACAAAATGTACCGCCACCTCCAGTACCAGCAGCAGTGCCACCCTCTATTGCACCTGCTGCAGTACCAGTTGCTCCAGCACCTGTACAGCCAGTTGTGGTTCCCGAGGAGCCTGTTGTACAGGGAGGCCATAGAGGTATTGATGAGGGTGGAGTGACTATGTTTAGATTTCCTAAAGTAGGTTGTGAAGGTAGTTAGGAGACTACCTTATTCTAATATCCTAGCAGTTTAGCTCATGGGATTGTTACTGAATGGGAAGGCATGAGCTTGGTTTTCGAGGAGGATGGAGCCTAGATTGTATAGTGGGCATTCACCCTCATGGGCTGAGTTTCGACAGGGTCTGATAGATGAGTTCATTACTGAAGGGGTGAAAACTCATAACTTGATTCAGTTTGAACAATTAGAGTAGGGGGACAGGACTGTAGAGGAGTATGCAGAGGAGTTCATTAGACTGAGTAGATATGCTACTCACATTGTTCCTACTGAGGCTGACCTGATCAGCAGATTTCAGAGATGTTTTCACGTTGTACTACATAATGCTTATTTGGCTAGAGAGTTTACTTCTCTAACGACAGTTATTGATAAAGCTACTCAGATGGAAGAGAAGTTCAGGTTAGAGAGAGAGAAGAGGGATCAGAAGAGAAAGGAAGGACTAGGATCCCAGAGTAGGCGGGGGGAGAGCAGCTCCCAGCCTAGATTGATTGAGCCAGTGCCTCTATTTGATCAGAGACCTCCATCTGGTAGTAAGAGGGGGAGGAGGATTCAGAGTGGGGGATCACCAGTGGTGCAATCTGTACCTGCATTTTCATAGGGTTCTTCTAGACCTATTACTCATATGCCTAGTGTACCCATTTGTGATTTTTGTGGCAGAAGGCATGGAGGGAAATATCGCAGACAGTCGGGTGCTTGCCTAAAATGTGGGCAACATAGTCATTTTATTAACAGATGTCCCTTATGGGACGATCACCAGTCATCTACTACAGAGTCTCAACCTACAGTATAAATGATTCAGAATGTGACTAGAGAGGCTCCTAGTAGAGGTAGAGGCAAAAGTCAGGCATCTAGTAGTGGTCAGGCCCCAGCAGGTAGGGGTCAGGGAAGAGTTTTTACTGTTAACACCCAGGAGACACAGAGATCTGATGATGCAGATATAGGTATGATTTTAATACAGAATGATATAACAAATGCATTGTTTGACTCTAGTGTCATACATTCTTTGTTTGCATCACAGTTAAATAGAGAAAGATAACTATTGAATGCGTCTTTAGAGATAATTATACCTATGAGAGAAAGTATAAGAATGAATTATTATTATCATCCGAGATGTGTTATTGAAATTGATAATAACCTTTTTATGTGCTAATGTGATAGAGTTGCCTGTGTGCAACTAAATGTAATGCTTGGTATGAATTGGTTAACTGCATATTGAGCAGTTATTAATTTTTATGAGAAGAAAGTCAAATTCCAGTTGCCGGAATTTGAGTTCCAGAGTGATAAGTATGAATCAAGAATTAGTTTCATTCCTGTAGTTCAGGCTAGAAAGATAATAAAGAAGGAATTGGACAGCATATCTTAATAATAGAAATTATGAGATGGTTAAATGTTAAGAAATTATAGTGAGTATTATTGATTAAGAAAAACCCTAATTTTGAATATTTGAAGAAATTTCTTAGGAGGTGAAAATCAAAGTAATTGAGGAAAATTTTTTGAGAAATATGTTAAGGAAATTCATGAGCAATTTTGTTGAGGTAAGTATGAACATTTCATTTGTTATTATTTCTTGAAATGATATAACCAAGTGTTCAAAATGTTAAACCATATGATCCTTATATACTTGATATTATATTTTCAGATTATTGAATTGAAAATCTTG
>CANXYC010095417.1:0-11228 GCA_948193065.1 Aleurites moluccanus | reverse complement strand
CTTAACATGTGTATACCATTGTTATAGCCTATATTTCATTGATGATGCATGTAAATTCATTGAGTATCATCTATACTCACCGTTTATTTATTTACCCATTTCAGGAGAGGAGTAGGTTGCAGAATCCAGTCTTTTGTCTTCAGTGGATTTCTGCTACGGAATGATTATGTATATTTCTGATATATTCTGTATTATTTTGGTGTTCATTATCTAGCTGCTCTATGGATATGTATTGGATTAGCTAGGAGATGAACATTGTATATGATTTATTGATGATGATGTTTTGAGTTATATGATGGTATTGTGATATATTATATGAATGTTACAGCCAATTGCAGAATGATTACAGAATGCATAACAGAATATCAGAATGAATGGTAATTAATAAATATTAATAATATATTGAGGTTTATAGTTGATACATGTGATATTAAGTTCTACGTGTTCCAATCACCATTGGCATCTCCCGTGCCCTAGGACCATTGCGGTCTGGGAAACTGGGTCGTGACAGTAGGTCAATGGAATACAAAGCAATAGGCCAAGGCAAAAACAACTAGGCATTTAATCAAACACTTGGTGGGCACAAATGGCAAGCCAATAGGTTAAGGTTGGGTGCAAATTTGGCATGCCCCTTCAACTAACAAGCAAACCACATTGTAGGCAACACAATAGGTATCAAATATACAAGATTAAACAACATGAAATGAATCAAAATGGCATAGAATTTCAAAGGAAAACTAAGCAAAATTCAAAGGTATAAATAGTGCAAGGCATTCGGCCAAAACAAAAAATTCAAGAATGGTTTCCAATGTTCAATCTAAGGTATTAGGCATGTTATTTGATGCATATAAGACTCACCTAAAGCTTCCAAATGCTTTGGAAAATTGATTTCCACCACTTTCCTTTAAAGGAGGTAAAAGGTATAACTTGTGTCAATTTGATTTTCAACACCAAAACAACCATCAATTAGTTACGTAATGGCCTCCAATTAACCTATTCTAACATCAATTAATATTTACTAATACTAATTAACATAACTAAGGCATACAACTTCATTTAGGTTAACAAATTTGGGAATTCCAATCCAAATGCATCAATTAATGCAATCTAACCTAAACCCCATTCAATTCAACTTCAAATTCATCTAAATGAACCATAAAATTTAACAAACTAATTCCTTACCTTGAATTGATGAAGTGACTGAAATATAGATGGAGAAATTCCTGCAATTCCTTTGGCTTTCCAAGCAAATAAATGGTGGAGAGAGATAGAACAAGGTTTAAAGTTAAGTTTTCTATGAGTTTCTCTTAAGAAAGCTTGGTTGAAATGAAGAAATGGATGGGAAGAACAATGGAAGGTAGGTTCGTCCAAATGAAGAAAAGGAAGAAGAAGATGGGAATTTGTTCTAAGTGTTGGCTTATATACAAAAATTAATTGGTAAATTATATTTTGGTCCTTAAGTTTCCAAGTAATTAGGTTTTGACTCCAACTTTTTCTGTAATTTATTCGGATAATTCTGTCAAGATTTAGATTCCAAAGTGGGGAATCAATAAGCTTATTTTAATTTATACTTATTTATAAAAATAGTTTCAGAGTCATTCTGAAACTCCGACAGACCAATTTTCACAATTCACCTTAGAGTTCCTTTTATTTACAATTTTGCCATTGGTTACTTTTTAAGTATTCCTAAATGTTTTTCACTTCTTTCTCTTTTCCAAAATTACACATGCATTAAGGTGATCTTTTACTCCCCTAATCAAATTCATAAATTCTTCTGTTGATTGGAAAATAAATTTCTCGACAGTGTTTCCGACACCGTCGATTTTCGAAAAAGTAATTTGTTCGCTTTTTAACTGTGTCTCTAAAATTATTTCTCATTATTTCAAGACTTTTGAACCACATGCTGAGAATTAAATCATGCATATGAGTTATAACTTTCTAGGGTATTACAATTTCCTATGCAGTAAGAAGTAGCACAAGTGTTATTTGATTCCAGTACTGCTCATTCATTTGTCTCACTAATGTTTGCATTTAAAATTGAGAATAGGAAAATAACTAATGCTAATACCTTTAGAAATGTCTATTTTCCTGAGTGAAAGTGTGAAAGTAAGATATGTGTACCTGGAATGTAATATAGAGATTGAGAATAGAACTTTACCTGTTGACTTAGTAGAGCTACTAGTGTTAGGACTTGATGTGATATTAGGAATGAATGGGCTAACCGCTTATCAGGTAGTAATTAACTATTATGAGAAGAAGATAAAGATTTTAGCCAGAGGGGCAAGATGAGTTTATGTATCAAAATGGCAGAAGTGATTTCAGAGTTAAACTCATTTCAGCCATTTGAGCAAGGAGACTTTTACGAAAGAGTTATTTTGCATATCTGAGAAGTTTAGTTGATAATCAAAAGGCTTCAAAAGGAGTGAATCAAATTCCTATTGTTAATGAGTTTCCAAATGTATTTCCTGAAGATTTGCCAGATTTGTTACAAGAAAAAAAGATTGAGTTTGAGATTAAAGTTTACCTAAGCACTAATCCTATTTCTATCCCACCTTGTTGAATGGTTTCTATAGAATTGAAAGAAATGAAGATGCAGTTGTAAGAATTACTTGATATGAGAATCTAGTTTGAAATGGGGACCCAGAATCAAGGCCAGGCTCTAATAACCCAATTTTATGTAAAGCTATTATTAATAGATGAGATTAAAGCGACACAAGTTAAGGATCCTTAGATATTGAAATTGGAAGAAGATGTTCAAGCTAGGAGAATTTTCAAGTTCATTGTTAATAATGGAGTATTGAAATGTGAGAAACGAATATATATATCAGACCTATCGCATATTCTTGAACCACAAGCCGTTGAGATAGATGAAGACTTGACTTATGAAGAAACACCAATCGAAATTATAGATAGCCAAATCTAACAATTACGTAACAAAGAAGTTTCGATGATCAAAATATTATGGAAGAACGAATGACGAAGGAGTATACGTAGGAGAGTGAGCAAAATATGCAAGTTGAATATCTATCATTTTTTCACTAATAGAATACGTACAATTAAAATTTGAGGATGAATTGTATTGAAGGAGGGAGAATGTAACACCCTAAAAAATTTTTTATTCAAGCATAGAAACACTCCATTTAATCATAGAAACATCGTACGTGAATAATAATACAAGTTACAAAAAATCGATACCGATTTTGAAGCAGGCACCTCAGTGCTTTAATTTTCGAACAAGCTCAGAAGTGCATATATTTAAATCCACCATTAGAATCACAAGCTAGAGAAGTATAGAAAATATTGTATTACAATTAAAGTGGGACAAAAAGGTGAATAGTTATGAGTTATGAGGTTCAAAAACTATTACTTGAAATGTCGAGGAGGAGAATATAATTATCAGAAATCTAATTAATATAAATACCTTTCATTTCTTCTTTCCTATTCAGTTTTCTTCTTCTTCCTCCTCCCCCACTTCTTGATCGAATCCACCTCTTCCAAATTCTCTCAAATTCTTTCAAAGAAACCAAAGAGAAATTAAGAGAATACTTAAGCAAACACCTAAATAACCTAATCTACATCAAATTAAAGCAAGGAAAACAAGTAAAAGATTGAAGAACCCTAAGTTAGGGTTTTGGCCATCACAAGTAAATTAGGTAAAATAATAATTTATTCATTCTTTCTATCTATTTTAATAGTATATATAGTTAAATAAGTGAATTGAGTGATAGATAACAAGATTGAATGAAAAAGAAGTGAAAACTCTAATTTGATGAATATGTATAAATTCAATTTCTTCATTTGAATTCCATAATTTAATTTAATGTTAAATTATACTTATTTACATCCATATAAACCCAAAATAAATGAAAAATGTGGTGTAGAAACAAAGGAAAGTGAAGAAGATCAATTGTACCTACTTTGAGTAATTTGGAGTTTTGTTGCATTTTTTATCGAATCGACGTTTTAGGTGAGTCTTATATATATATATATTATTATACATGCCTAAACCATTATTTGAAATTAAGAAATTCATTTGCATTACTTTGATATGTTGGCCGAACCTATACCTAAGTCATTACTTTTTTTTTATTTGATTTCAAGTCCTATTTTGATGCATTTTTCCTTGAATTGATATTAATTTGAAATGTCCCTTGAGATGAGTTAATCGTTGGCTTGATTCTAGAAATATTGGCCTTATTGAACTTTCCTTAAAACCTACCAACTTAATGCCAAAGTGTAGCACACCAAGTGATAAATGAAATGCCCTTCACATTTTCTTTAAGCTTACTAATTGCTATCAATTTAGCTAGCGCAGATGGGTAGCAATCTCACCATCACAAATATGCCTTTTGACATATTATGTACCTAAATCAAATTTTAGTTTTATGGAATTTGGCATATGACTTAATGATTCTATCATTTGTTTATTGATCCATATTGGCATTGACCGATTAGTGAGAAGCTAATAAGTTCATGGAACACATGATTGTACCTTATGGTTCCTATTGGCCATTTGACATCTCACTTCAATTCTTTTATCTATATATGTGTTTATATGACAAAGCTACATGTTTAATGGGATAGTGAGAGAAAATCTATCTGCATTATGCACAATAACTATTTTAACCCTTACTAGGAAGGGGTAATGTCCTAATCATAAGGCCTAATCTACCTTATGCTTTATGTGATGAGATTATAAAGCTATGTATTGACGAGACCCTTTATATCTGTTATATTTACTTATAACTTGTTAAATAGATTCATTGATTTCATTTGTTCTATTCAATGTGACTTATTGCTTAATCACATTGTTATACCATTAGTTATCCATTCTTTTTGCTTTACCCATGAGTTTAATATTTGGTGTGCAGTCTATTGATTTATTCACTTGTTTTACTCATTGGTTAACCATTGAGCTAATTATTGTCTATTCATTTGACTACCTATCATTGATTATTTGTTGAGCTCCTTACTAGTCATTCATTTGACTACTTGTTGTTGACTACCCATTGGTTTACTTATTGGCCACATACTTGGTTACTTGTTTTACTACTTAACTTTACTGTATGGTAATATATATTTGACTCACTAAGTATTATATACTCACCCAATTAGTGGTTTAATATTTTTCAGGTCAGGAGTAAGGTGGTTCCCAGGCTTTCTTCTCTAATGGGGACCGGTTCATCTTTTGTGATGTAATTATCAAAGTTTGAACTTTTCTTTTGTAATTCTAGAAACTTCATGGTATTGTAATTAAGTGAGCTAGTATTGTATAAATTGTGTGTAAATAATACTTATATCTATTATCCAAAAATGATTGATATATTATGAATATGATAATATCAAATATTGATGAATGATGAATGAGATGAAATGAGAATATTGATATAGGATTGTTAACAAAGAATGATTGTACGTTTTTAGCAGGGTTTTATGGATGTTAGTAGCCTTAAGCGATTCCAATATCTTAGAACCGTCATACCCCAAAATTAGGATGTGATAGTTATTAAAAATTATATATTTTATGTATAATTTTATCCTTATTTATTTTTATCATTTTTCTTTTGGAATCATATTAATCAACTAACTAAACTATATACCACCCAAATATAATAACATAAGTTATTCTAAATAAATTCTTAAAATCTATAATGATCGTACAATCATTAACTTCATGCTGAAAATATACTATTATAGGAAAAATGATAAATTTTTAGATGTTAAAATACCCTAAATTCAAATCTAAGGTAAATTTCAAGGTTTTGAGCTTATCACATGAAATTTGGTTGAACTAGGATTGAAAAACATGTTGGAAGATCAAATTTGAGCTTTTTGTGTTTCAAATCGTGAAACTGCTGCTAGAGCACCATGCATCGCTGTCAAATAAGTCTACCACCAGAAGTGCCTCGCTACCAAGAATCCTAAAATCCCTAACACTCACTACTTTTACGTCAAAATCTACCAAAAAAGTTTAATATTTCAATCTCAGTGTACAATGAGTGTCATATTTTTGAATTGGTATCAATTTAAAGCTCTCTGAAATATGAGTGGCCAATTTCATCTAATTTGGACACTAGAGTCGGCCAAAATGGCCTTGAAGGGTGGTGGTGGCGAGATTTTCTCTCTCCTCACCTTTGTTGTTGTATAGTTGAAAGGGTCACTGTCAGCATCGATCGGTTCGCCTGAAGTGAGGAAGTTGTTGGTGGTGGTGGTGATCTGGACTAGTGATCGGCCAAAGATCTTTCTCACCCTTTCCAATATATTTGTCCCTTTTTCTCTTTGTCTCATTCTTTCTCTTTCACAAATGCAAACATACTCAGATTGGTTGTCTTTTGGCTAATTAAATGTTGTCCAATATTATTATTATTAATATTATTAAATTACAAGTTTATTTTAATATAATATTTAACTAGATACTAAGATAGAAATGGCTTGGCATGTTAAAAATGTGCTCAAACATTATTTGGTCAGGGGTTCAAACTACAATGTATTTATATATTATTGTCTTCATATGTGTTTTGATGATGCCCAAACTAAAGTATTAAAATAATTAATTATTTATCTTTTGTCAAGTTTGTTATTATTCTATGGAGACGTTCATTCTATAATAGGAACATTGATTATAGATAATACCGCTCGTTACAGAAGAAGGAAAGCTCGTTACCATTTGACACAATTCAAATTTAGTGGCTACTATGTTAGAGTAAAGCAGTGGAACAATCCTAAGGAATAAATGCTCGTTACCTAACAAGTAATGAATGTTACAGAATAAGGAAATTAAAATATTGTTCACACATATAGCTTTTCTACCAATGTTACCCAAGCTTCACTAGTGTTATAATGGAGGAATGCTCGTTACCTTCAAGAGTAATGAATGTTATCCATCAAGATATAAATGAAGCAATTGGATATAAGTTATTTTTACATTTGCTCAACATCCTTCACCAATATTACTGATCAAGGAATGCTCATTACCCACGAAGTAACGAATATTACCTGTCAGGGTATGTTAAAATCTTAAAAGATTTTATGACCGTTGCACAAGACCTAATATGCCATAATTAGTCATTTCACTCCAGAATGGTAATATTTATCACACTAGAAAGTCAACCCTATATAAGGATGAAGATTTGAAGTCAAAATCAAGAGATTTACATTGTTGAAAAGTGAAATTTATTCTTCGATCTTAAAAAGCCTTCATACTTTGTTCTTGAGCACTTGACTAATATTTGTTACTCTTTGTGCTCTTTATTTTCAAGCTATTATACTTCAATTACACTCATTGTAATAGCTTATTACGAGTCTAGAGAGACTTGTAAAATCTCAAATCATTGCTTTAACTGTGGGTTCGGTGAAATCTCATTAAATCTATTGTAAGGGGCAAAATCCTGAGGAAAATAATTGTGTACAAGTTAGACTGAAGACTCATTGATAGTGAAACCTTAAAATCAGTGGGATTTTGGGAAAAGTGAATGTAGAAGAGAAAATTGAACTTTGAACTAATATAAAATACTGAGCATTAGACTGAAGACTCGTTGATAGTGAAACCTTAAAATCAGTGGGATTTTGGGAAAAGTGAATGTAGAAGAGAAAATTGAACTTTGAACCAATATAAAATAATGAGCATTCTCTAAACTCTTACTCTTTTTCTTATATATTGTGCATTTTATTCATCAAATATTGCATATAGGTTGTAAAATTGTATTAGAATTTTTAAACTCCTCTTTATTTTTAGGTTATTTTCTATTTGGGATTATAATTGGTATAAGAGTTTCTCTTGTTTTAAATAAAATCAAATATTTTTTAGAGCTTACAATCTTCTATAGTGACAGACATATCAAATACTACTTTTGAAAAAGGACAATGCAGCACTTGCCTAACCCTATTATATGATACAAGTTACAACCAATGGAAAATAAGAATGAGAGTTCACATTAGATCAAAAGATATGATTTATGGTATAAATTGAATTTATAACATAACAATTGTGATTTATGATATTTTTCAAAACATATACCAATTTTTGTTACAATATATACCATTTTGTTTATATTTTCTTAAAATTTATATATATATATTTTTGTATTTTACAAAAAACATATAATATTTTTCTGGATTTTGCGTTTACCTCTAGTTTTTATATATGATCTTGGAAAATTAATAAAATATATTTTAAACTGCTATAAAAACTCCTATAATAGTGTTAATTCATCAATTTTAACTCAAAATCGACCAAATCACACAAAAGATCTAATGATATAAAACTCTTAATTATTCATAATTGAAATCTATTTTGAAAGAGTTGAAATAAATCTATTAGCTTTGGTTTTATCCATTTAATGATAGATTTTAGTTTCAAACTAATGTGGGAGTGATTGATTTCTGTTTTGCATTTTTTGGAGGAAATTTGTTGTTTATATTGAGAGTTTTTCGGTCTGTAAGTGGTGTATATACATACCATATAAATGTTATATTTTAAGTAAGGAAGAGTATTTTTATAAAAATTCTTTTATTATCGTATCAAAATTATTTTTTGTCCTTTTCTTATTATTATTTCTATGATTATCCTTAAAAAATAATTATCCGATAAATTTGAGCCCAACTATTTAAAATTTAAAAACTAAGCCCAATGGACCTCAAGTTTACTTTTAACTTGAAACCCATTAAGCAATTAACCATATCCAATTTTAAGTTTATCTTCAAGAATTTCTTTGTATACAATAATTTTTATTTTAAAGATAAACTCAAATAAGGGTGACATCGGTTCGGTTTAATTAATTTGAAAGGTTATTATCAAATTAAACTAATATTTTCAGTTTAAAAAATTTTCAAATCAAATCATCATTATAGTCAAATCATCGGTTTAAATTCAGTTTGGATCGTGTAACACCCTCTATTTGCTTTGTATGTATTTTGAGTTGTGATTGGAATTAAATTCTATTTTATGAATAGTTTTGCTTTGTTATGATGTTTGAATTTCATTTATATTCCATTTTACTCTGAATTTTATAGTATTGTCTGTTTAGAATGTTTGAGGTGAAAATTTGAGGTTTAGATGTTCTGAGTTAGATTTGGTTTGGATTGATATTAGAAGTGAAATTGGTTGTTACAAAAGTATTAAGAACCATAGAATCTGTGAGTGAGCATAGTATTGCGGCTCAGTTTTCACAATCTTAAATAAGAAATTTGAAAAAATATAAAACATAAAACTTTTAGAGTTATATCCCATATATATATGTCTGTAAAATATTTTTATAAAATTCTTTTTGGGTGAGGAGATATTCTTCCTCGACAATGACTTGTTTAGTTAGCTACTCCTGAAGATAGTTTGCTATTATTCTTTGATTTTGAGAACCTTAAAGGCTGATTGAGGAAAATATGTAAACATGAAAAATGTTCATCTATGTGTGAAATATGTGTTTACAAATTTTCAAGTTAATTGGATATTTGTAACTCTAGGGAGAGGCAGTTAAGTCAGACCTACCCAGGTAGACCTTACAGAGAAGCAGTATAAATTTTGAAAATTCATCATAATTTATGTAGTTTTCCTTTTGGGCTGAATTTTAAATTCTTTTTATCCTTAAGTATCTAGTTTCAATAAAAAATAATTGAGAAAGTTGGACCTCTGTAGCTCAAAGGCAAGCAAAATAATTAAGTACTGCCAAGGAAGATTTTCAACTCAGCAAAAATAACATTGAGTGAACTTTGGAAATTCTCCATAAATTGTATAGTTTTCCTTTTGGAATAAATTTTGAATATGTTAGAGCCTTAATTTTCTCATTTAAGTTAGAAAAAGAATTGGGATAATTGGATTTTTGTAACTCAAAGGCGAGCCAGTATAGTGAGAACTACCGAGAAAGGTTTTCCAGCTCAGTAATAACAGTACCATAGAGAAACAAAGTGAAATTTATAAACTCTCCAAAACTTATATAGTTCATCTTTTTAGTTAAATTTTAAATATGTTGTAACCTTAAGTATCTAGTTTAAGTGTGAATAAACAGAAAGGTATTTGGACATTTGTAGCTCAAATGAGAGCCAATTTAGTGAGTGTTACAAAGTTACTTTTTCAGTAACAATAGCATGAACACTATATGGGAGTCTATAAAATAATAGAGGCAGAACTGCATTTTCTTCAGCCTGTAACTTAGTTGTTTTCATCTTTTCTTCTCTATTTCTTTACCTATCAAACTCTAAATTTTTGTATCTATATTTTTAAGGCATTAATTAATGCACTACTCTTGTAAATAGACATTTCAAGTGGCATTTACAACCTTCACCAAGCTTAATTCTTCAAGATTTTCTTTTAGAAAAAATTAAGGTAAATTCTTCAAAACTTATTTTCTATCATGGATTGAGGTTATAGATTATTAGATAAGTTATTTTTGAGTTATGGATAGTAAGTATTTGCATTATAACTATTGATTATGGTTGGTTGGAGAATTAGGGCAAATTGGTGAATAGTACTATAAATAGTAATACTGTAAATAGTAATTTTATCTCTATACCTTTATTTTTTTTAAAGAATGGTTATTATGAGTATGAAAACTATCTCTTTAGACATTAAAGAATCTATAATTGTAAGAATTTGAGATGGATGATCTTAGGTAAAGAAAACCCGAAATTTTGTTTGTTGAAATTATGCTTAGCCTTGTATGTTGTTTGAACCTTGGGTTGATTTGGAGCTGGACTAAGAGTCTTTGAATTTGTAGCAGATTGTTTTCACATTTTTGAGGTGTTATACATATGTAATTTTGTGATAAGTTTGATTCTTTGAAAAAGCTTATCTTTGCATATATATATATATATATATGACCATTATTCGTTGGAATAATAAATTTCTTCTGAATATATATCTATGAGTATATTTTAAATTATGAATTTATTTTATATATAAATATGATTTGTATTTTTCTGTTATAAGACCTTGTGAGGTCTATCAATTGATAATCTGAATATCTAAATTATGGATTTAAATTTGTGTTTATGTTAGAATATCTTACCTATGAGGGATAAATCATGGGACTATATGTATTAGTGACTCAACTGATAGAGTCAAATTTGTCAGGGTCCTTCCTGGAGGGGACAAAGTTTTTCTAGGCGTGTGTTAGCGTAAGCACATGTACTCTGTAAAGAGATTGTAGTACTCTTGTTCTATTCTATGTTCTTCCGACATATATATATATATATACATATATATATATATATATATATATATATATATATATATA
>CANXYC010095339.1:0-24180 GCA_948193065.1 Aleurites moluccanus | reverse complement strand
CATTTACATTCCCTTAAATCATTTTCTACCTTTAAATATTGTGTTAATTCCATAAGAACTCGAAGGGGTGCGAAATGACTATTTTGCCCCCAGTTCACAAAATTTCAAGTTTCTTCCAATTTCTTCCTAACAACCTTTGATGTACTTTTACATGTGTAAAACTGTCTAAAACATGCATATTCATACAATTTAAGCACAAACATGCATCATACATAACATGTAAGCAAACACAGAATCCCCTTAGGTTTGCCCCTTTAAGCTTATGTTCTAAGCCCTTAAGCTAGGGTGTTACATGGCACTACTGTTGGCGCTAGAGGTGGCAGAATATTCTATCATTCTCTCATTAACTCTGCTAATTCTCGATGTAATTCCATCATCCCCTGCATCATCTCCATCCTCTAGGGGTCATCACTCCTCCCAGTCTCCTCTGTCATCCATCAAGATCTGGACAGTTCCTCTGAAAACTCTCTAACAAGAGACTCGCTAGAGGCTACCTCTGCCTCTCTAGTATCCCTCTCTCTATCGTCAGACATCTTTGTCAACTGTCAGAAAATAGAACAACGAACTCAGTACATTACAAAAATGCAGAATATCCATACATACACGATGAATACAATAAACGACGATACATGAATTCCTATGCTCCATAGTTTACTTAAATCTGTCACTCTATATCTAGTTACTATTCATCTATAACCTATGCTTTGATACCACCTCTGTCACGTCCTGATTTTGGAACATGATGGTCCTGGGATGCAGGAGATGTCAGAGGCGACCGGCACTTGTAAAACCTAATATCACATACAATTATCAAATACTATCAATTAATAAATCAATTTCTTAATTAAGTTCCATTATGGCATTTTATAATATATATGTAATTCATTCTGCAATTGACTGTAATTACCATCATCTCATGCCATAACATTAATTAAACTCCATAATATGCCATACATACATCACTACATTTTAACTATGTCACTATACAACTTATGGAGCAATTAAATTATACATACAAAATACAATGTTAAAAATAATTACACTATCACAAAATGTGGCAGGAATCCACAGAGATATCAACAGACGAGATTTTGCCTCCTATTTTGCACCTGGAAAGGGGAAACAGTGAAAGGGTGAGTATAAAATACTCAGTGAATCTAATATGCATCGACCAGAAGAAATGACTGGAATATCAATAAACAGTAGGCAGATAATCAATGAATACTAATCTACTCAACAATATTTGAATAAAGAATCAGAATATAATGAATGACTGTAATATCGATAATCAGGTCAATGAAAAATATATCACATGGATAAGATAAATAAAAGGGCCATGAAACTCATATCACATGTATCAATCATGTATCAGTATACATAAGACTGATCAGGTCTTATGGCTAGGACTATTAACCCTTCCCAGCTAGGGTATCATTATACAATGTGCACATTGCCGACGGTATGAACCCACTACCCCGTCAGAGAGGTAGCTCTGTCAAATCTCATTGGAATCAATAAGAATATGGAACAAGTCAATCAATATCAATATACAATGACAATCTCATCAAGTAGCAGTAGCTCGTGAATTTAATCAAACGAGACTGCAATTTAGCAATGGATAAGCAATAGATGAATCAATAAATAATAGTATTATGATTAGCAATTAACATTGGGATGAATCAAAAGTTGGACAAATCAAGTCAAGAAGTTGGCTCAATTGGCATGTCAATGTCACTGGCGACGATGGCATTCAAGTCGTAAGCCTACGGAAGAAATCAACGGTAGGCCTATGGATTTGAACTAGGCAATTCATCGAACACTTGGTGTGTAACAAACAATAGACATTTTGGCAAGGCTTTGGTGCAATATTGAAATTGCCCCAATATCAATCAATAAGTACACAATATAGGCTATTAATAGATATTTGGTTTCCATCAATAAACAACACATAAAGGATCAAAGAGGCATGGAAATCCAAAGGAAAACAAGACAAAAATCAAGGCAAAATTGCCTTAAGTAGGTTCGGCCAAGATGGCAATTTTGGAGCAAGTATCCAATCAATATTTTAACACATTAGGCATGATAATGGATGCATATTAAACTCACCTAATACTTCAAATCACTTGGATTGCACACTTTGCCACCAAAGTCTTCAAAGTAGGCAAAAATGGCAACCTTCCAATTTCTTGCTTTCTACATCAAACCAATCACATATAATCCATCTATTAGACATCAATTAATATAATCTAACCTTATTTAACATTAACTAACACTAATTCAAATATTCATCTCTTACAACTTTAACCTAGGGTTTCCAAATTAGGGAAAACCTATCAAATGCATCAATTGAAGTAAATTAAACACATTACCCATCTATTTTATCATCTAATACACCTAAAACAAACATTAAACCAAAGAAATCATCTTGTTACCTTAAGATGATGTGTGGGCCAAAATTAACAAGCCAAAGGATCTTGAAATTTCTTGATCTTCCAAGCAAATAAAGGTTGGAAATCAACGAAACAAAGGTTTAAACGTAAGTTTTCTTTAGGTTTTTCTTTGGATTTTTCAAGAAAATTGGTAGGGGAAAATGGAAGAGGGAATTCGGCCAAGCTTGAAGATGAAGAAGGAAAATGGCCAAAAATATCTCTAAGGCATACTTATATATTAAGAAAAATAGATAAATTACAATTAGGCCCTTAAACTTTTCAATAATCATACTTTTACCTCATTTTCTTCTGTAATTTATTCTGACAATTTTGTTGAGAATTGGATTTAAAAGTGGGAACTGAAATAGTTTTTTTTATCTTTACTTTATTATAAAAATAGTTTCAGAGCCATTCTAAAACTCAGACAGTTGGTTCCCCACTATACCCCTAAAGTTTGACTTATTTACGATTTTACCATTACTTAAATTTTCAGTGTTCCTAAACATTTTTCACCTCTTTCTTTTCACCATAATTTTATATATAAATATATGATTCTCTACCCCCTTGTCTAAATCAAAAATTCATCTGTCAACTGGACTACTATTTCTCTGAGTAGTGTAATTAACACCGATAATTTTCAGGACAGTATCACAAATGCATTCTAACTATATTTCAAAAATTATTCTTAGTTATTTCGGTGTTCTGAGACCAATAACTGGTTATGATATTGTTCAATTATGGTAGCATTTCCTAGGGTATTACATTTTTATGTCCATTTGATACTTTTAATTATATGTAAGTGTCTATATGCTATAAGTAGATACATGAAACTTAGGTTGTATGACTACATGATGATTTTGTTGATTTAGAAGTATGCTAGGAATATAAGTGCTAAAGTAAAACTTAGTCTTGCATGTTTATTGCTATAATGCCTATTTGTTCTAAACTTGAAAATTGGCATGTTTATTATTATGTGGCAACATGGCATGATTGAATGTATGGTAAAATGAACATAATGCCATGATTGAATAATTTGAGCATAAACTTTAAATGCATAAGGCATGATGGATTGAATGCAAACTTTGTTGCCATGCAATATAAAGTGTTTCTTATACGTTAGCATGCCATTATTAGGTTAGTTGTTAAATGTGGTTTAACTTGAGAATTATGTAGTGTATGCATTATTATTTGTGATGCAATTTTGATCTTTTGCATATAAACCAAATAGTTAAAGTGTTATGCTTATATGCTTTATATCATGCATATGATAAACATGAGTTTTGATGAAATGAAAAGGAAGTATGCTATTTTGCAAATTATATTGTACATATATTTGGGTTGTATGAGCTAACCATGTAGGGATGAAGTAAATAAAATGAATGGTATGAGTAACATGAGACCCAAGCATAAAAGATAAAAGGGTCTAAAATGCATTAAGGCCCAAGAAAGGTGAAGGTGTACATGTTTTATTCAATGCATTGAATTGAGTAATTCAATTTTATTTTTGCTACTTCTTTAGTTTGAGACGTTGAATGAATGAATGTTTATAGTATGATATGATAATGTAAATTTCATGTTAAGACTAGATTGTTCATTTATCCTTCCATTTATTTAGGGCTAGTGAGGATTCTTACTATGCAATGAACATTTTATGAAATCTTTAGGCGTGGCCTTGTGAGATTGTATAATGTACTATATCTCGTATAATTCTATCTAAGGAGGTTGCGTTTTAAGTGAGGCCACTTGTGACTCCTCCAATCTTGAGAATTATGCTTGGTCTGGTTTGTGGTATAGTTGAGCATGTGCTATGATAGAACTTACCTATTATTTTGACTTATGGATTATTTCCTTAAATGATGTGCCTTCTTTCTTATGTTGGATAAATTAGGGATATGCCTAAGTTATTTTGCCTATAATTTCTAGCTAAATAGGGAGGTTGGCCAATGGCCAGGTGGGTTGAGGTGCCTAACACCTTCCCCAATTCGTACATGGTTTCCTTACCTTAATCTTTGGATAAGGTAGTCTGTTGCTTAGTCGAGGATAAAATCATCACTCATTTACTAGAGGAAGGAAATGCACTTCATTTGTGGTCTTAGTTACACCTTTAATTGAGTGGTGACTCCTTTCTTCAATTTGGTTAATCCTTATCAATCTACTTAGGTTCGAATCTGGACCATCACCATAAAAGACACCACCAACCGTGAGAATGAGAAAATGAGGCAAGGTTGTGGAGAAAGGGTTCATGCTCATGGGAAGGGCCAAAAATAGGGCAAGGGAATGGGAAGTGTCCCTAAGCATGTGGGACTTTCCTTTAAGCCCATAGAGAGTGTTCTAGGCTTGTGTTCCTCTAGCTGTGAGACAAAATTTGTTTCAGGGGAGCAATGGTTAAGGAAATTAAAAAAAAAAAATTAGAGCAAGGTTCACAAGTTGTCTAACTAATTCCCAACAGATTCAATTCATCTCTAAATAGGCTACATAACTTTTAAACAGCTAACTAATAAAACTCAAAATAAGACAAAAAAAAAATTGAGACTCAACAGCATAGTCAAACAAATAGATACAAAAATAACATTCAAATCAAATCAACAATTCAGAATACAAGTAATATAGATAGAGGGTTTTACAAATTCTTCTGGGAAAAGTAGGAATTTTTAGTTTTATTCCCCTATTATCTTCTTTCCTTCTCTCCCTTTTATTTTTCCTTTGATCGACCTCATCATCATCAAATAAATTAATCAACCCCTGACCGTCAGTAATTTGTCTTTGAACTCTTCTAGCTTTCCTCGAAGCATTTGGCTTTTGCCCCTTGTGATCTCATCTCTCCAAATTGCAAGTTTATGGCTTGAAAGTGTTTTTCAAAGGCCTCCAATTTAAAGGCCATATCAATTGCTTGAGTGTCTTTGGTTTCACTACTCATTATAATTACCTGCAAAAAATGTTAGAAAAGCAAAAGAATACCTCACTTCACTCTTTTAGTGTCTCACTCATAGTATTAAGATTATTCAAGTTCACTAGTGTTTAACCAAATTCAATGGCTTTTCTTTAGATGACCTTCCACTCTTTCCCTTTACCACTCAGCTATCTTTTAAAGTTCTTACAAGAGCCACTCAAACCAAACCAAAGTAAACAAATTGCAGAATTCAACAATTAACCAAAGTAAAAGTGGGAATTTTGACACTATATTAATAATACTTGGAATTAAAATGGACAAAGAAAACCTAAGGTGAAAAAGATTTGGAAGAAATAACTATGGAAAGAAATAAAATGCACTACGACTAGAATTTATTTAAAACAATAAGGAAATAATTGAAATGAAAAGGATTAATTAACAAAATATGGAATTTGAAAGCAAGAGGAACAATATAATGCAATTCAAAAGTGAAAAAGAAGGATTTTAGAGCACACATATGTTCATTCTTTCATGTACAAAAATTTTGTTATTATTGCAATTGAGAATATGTATGATAAGCATATGATATTGAGTTTAGTTTGTATGAAATTTAGGCTTTCTTTATGACATAATTTACCATGGCGTGAAACACACACACACCCCTTTGAACTTGACTATTTTATGAATCAAAATATGTATTTAAACTTGTTTATAATATGCAAAGGTATTTAAGACTTTGAAATTGATGTATATTGATAAACATGATAGAAAAGGAATCGAAATCGATTCTCCATTAATAAAAAACAATCAAAAGGGGAATGAAAATTTAATGCCTAAGGATAAAGGCAGTCTGACCCTTATGTAGGACCAAATGGCTCATGCCTTGGGCCAGTCGGCCCTAAAGCATAACCTCATGGCTCTACTCTATAGTTCTTGCATTTTTGTGACTTTTCTTGATTCTCTTATGCCTTTTTATGTTTGGATGCTTCATACGATTAATGAATGTTTAAAAATCTTTATTTATATGTATATAGGATGCCTTTAGATTGTATTAGAAGGTTTTTATGCCATGAACATCAACTTGCTAATGATTTAATGTTAATGGTGTTAAGTTGTTTAGTTTGTATCTTAAGCATAATAATTGGTATGTTTAACTTGATGTAACAAATATGTCATGTCTAAATACTTATTAATGTTATTGCCCATGCTTGATTTATTATGATAAGTGATTTATTTTAGTATTATCACATAAGGTTTACCATGATTGGCATATCTAATAATTTTGGCATGATTTGTTTGCTTTTAAATGGGTAATACATGATCATATCGTGAAATTGACTACTATTTTTAATAAATACTTTGAGTAAATAACATGTGTATAAAGTTGGAGCATGATAATTAGAATGAATAGAAGAATGCATGCTTGTTGTATGAAAGTTTGCTTGTTGTTTGTCATAAAAGTTAGTATAAGTATATTTAGGATAACTAGTCAATGCCATATTTATTAATATGTCAAATAACTTATTCCAATTTGATTATATGAGGACTTGTGTACATGAATAGTTTTAGCATATTTTATTGGTCCATGAATATGCAAATATGAATTTAAGCATGCTAATTGATGAAGGCATGAACTATTCGAATTTATTTATTACTTGCAATATGTTTGTATTTGTGCTTTTTTGTATAGACTAACCATGTAGGATCCCCATGGATGAATGAATGACATAATGCCAATGAGACCAAAGTATTTGCTAAAGCAAATAGGCATATATTCATTTAAGCCAAAAGTACAACTATGGTTTTCAAGGTATATTAACAATTGAATAATCCAAAGTTGTAATCATTTCTCCTTTCCTTTCTTTATTTAAGGTGTTAGATGCATGCTTGTATGAAATATTTTACCTTTAATGGATTACGCATTTATACTTGCTAAGTTATTTAAAGGATTCATTTCTGTTAATACATTGGCAACTAAGAGGGGGGTGAATTGGTTGTCTTTTAAAAAATAATGACTAATTTAAATTTTAATGAAGGAAGAGAAGAAGAGAATCAACAGAGAGATTTATAGTACTTCGGCCATGTAATACCTTAGAAAAGCATACGATAATAATATGATTAAAGTTCTCAGTATGTGGGTTGAAATTATCGAAATAACTAAAGATAATTTTAGAGACTCATTTAGAGCGAAAACGAAATACTTTTCCGGAAAACATCGCTATCGATATCGCTGTCGAGAAAATAGCAATTTGATCGACAAATGAATTTTCAATTCTGACTAGGGGTAAATAATCATATATATGCATGTGTAATTACAGTAGAAATAAAGAGGTGAAAATATTTAGGAACACTAAAAAAGTAAGCAATGGCAAAACCATAAATAAATAAAACTTTAGGGATATAATAGAATTTGGACTGTCTAAGTTTCAGAACGGTTTTGAAACTATTTTTATAATAAAGTATAAATAAAAATAAGATGTTTGAATGTTCACTTTGAAATCCAAATTCCAACAGAATCGTCAGAATAAATTACAAGAGAAAATGTGGCAAAAGTATAATTTAAGGAAAGTTTAAGGACTAAAATGAAATTTGTCAAATGTGACTTACTATATAAGCCACACTAAGAAATTTTTAGGCCATTTTTCTTCTCTTCTTGTCCGAAATTTTCTTTTCTTCCTCCATCCATTTTCCTTTAATTTTGTTAAGGAAAATCCATGGAAACTTGAAACAAATCACTTATATTCAATCTTCCATCCATTTGCAACCTTGGAAATCAAGAAATTTCAAGAAACAAAGCACTTGTAGATTTCGGCCATTTCATCAAATTGAGGTAGATTATTGTTTTGTTTGATTTTATGATTGATTTAGGATTATTAGATGTTAATTAGATTAGGTAATATGTTTAATTGCATCAATTGATGCATATTGAATTTTTTCCCTAATTTTCAAACCTTAAACTAAGTTGTATGAGATGGCTATGTGAAATTAAGCGTAGAATATATTAATTGGAAGTTAATTGATGAGTAATTTATGGTTGGATTGTTATAGAAAATCCATTTGAGGAAATTTGCTATTTTTACCTACTTTGAAGAATTGGAAGAAAATCAATTTTGGTGGCTTATTTGAAGTGTTAGGTGAGTCATTTATGCATCCTTTATCATGCCTAAAGTATTGAAGTTTGGAAACTTGCTCCAAAAACACCATGTTGGCGAAACACTAATTGGCATTTTTGCCTATGTTTTTGCCTTGTTTTTCCTTTAGTTTCTATGCCAATTTGATCCATTTAATGTTATTTATTGTTGTGTTTATAATGCCTATGGAATTGCCTATAACGTGTGTTATTGTTGATAATTGGGGCAATGTTGGAGTTGCACCAAAACTTTGCCAAAATGTCATTTCGTTTTTGCACACCAAGTGTTCGATAAAATGCCTAGTTCAAAAATCCATAGGCCAACCATTTGAATGCCATCGTCGCTAACTGTCACAACCCATTTTTGAATCGCGACAGTCCTAGGATGCGAAAGATGCCAATGGCGATGGGCACCCGTAGAACCCAGTATCACATGCACAATCTATAACCATCAATTAATTATTCATTTTACTTAATTACCATTCATTGTGTCATTCTATAATTCTTTTTGTAATCTAGTGTAGTTGGCTGTAATAGTCATAATAACATGTCATATGATCATCATATATCATATAATATCATCACATACATATACATGTTCATATCCTAACTAACCCATACATACCTCATGGAGCAGCTAGAACATAAACACCAAAATACAAAGTATATAATATTTACATGTAATGACAGTAAGCAGAAATCCTTGGATGTCTGAAGGTGGGATTCAGCAATCTAGTCCTCTCCTGAAATGGTTAAACAAAGAAATGGTGAGTATATAAGATACTCAGTGAATCTATATGCATCGCAAATCAAATAGGATGGGTCAATGATACATAATGATAAAGGAACAATGGAAATAGTATCAATCATGTTAGGTTACAGAATCAGTATCAGAATCTGATAGAAATATCAATGGTCATAATAATGGTATGGAATCATATGGCAAGACAGATATAGGGCCCTAAAACATGTAGACTATATGTAATCACACAATCGATCTCATATCAAATAAGCATAAGACTAATCGGGTCTTATGGCCGGGACCAATAACCCTTCCCAGCTAGGGCATCAATATCAGTGTGCACATTGCCGACAGTATGTACCCACTACCCTGTCGGAGCGGCAACTCTGTCAAACCACATTTAATGTCATATCAATAAACACCATTATATAACAATGGTATCATCAGTAACAATAAGCTCAATACTTTCCAAATCAAATAGCAATTGAATCAATGGCATTACAATATATGATATACAATCAATGATAAGTGGTATGGTAAACTACAAAGATATGGAACAAAGGTTGATTCGGCAAAGGAAATCGGTAGGGCAATTGGCATGCCAATGTCGCTGGCGACGATGACATTCAAATGGTAAGCCTATGGAAAACAAAGCAATAGGCCAAAGCAAAAACAACTAGGCATTTTGTCAAACACTTGGTGGGCACAAAATGGCAAGCCAATAGGTTAAGGTTTGGTGCAAATTTGGCATGCCCAATTCAACCAACAATAAGTTCACATTACCAACAACACAATAGGATACAAATATACAATATTAAACAACATTAAAGGCATCAAATTAGCTAAGGAATTCAAAGGAAAAAATCAAAGAAAATCAAGGCAAGTGAATAATACTATAGGTTCGGCCAAAATGGGGTTCAATCATATGAATTCCAATTAACATTCCAATGCTTAGGATATGTAATTTGATACAAATAGAACTCGCCTAAGGCTTCCAATAGTCTTGGAAAATTGATTTCCACCCAATTGCTTCAAAGAAGGTAAAATGCATAACTTTGAAAAATCTTGTTTTCTACACCAAAACAACCATCAATTAGTTACATAATGGCTTCCAATTAACATATTCTAAGATCAATTGACACAAACTAACACTAATTCACTTAGCTCTTTCATACAACTTCAAATAGGTTAGGCAATTTAGGGTTTTCTATCCAAATGCATCAATTGATTCAATCTAACCTAAAACCCATTCAATTCATCATCAATTTCATCTAAATAAACCAAAAAATTTAACAAACTAATTTCTTACCTTGAATAGATGAAGGAGCCAAAATCTTTGAGGAATTATTCCTTGAATTCTTTTAGCTTCCTAAGCAAATTAATGCTGGGGAAAGGAAGAACAAAGCCTAAACTCAACTTTTCTATGAATTTCCTAAGAAATTTGGAGAGAAAATTGAAGAATGGAGGAAGAACAATGGAAGTGGTTCAGCCAAGAAGAAAAGAAAGAAGATGGAGAAAAATTTTAAATGTTCACTTTTATACAAAAATCAAATGGCTAAATACATTTTGGTCCTTAAGTTTCCAAGTAATTATAATTTGACCCCAACTTCTTCTGTAATTTTTTCTGACAATTCTGTCAGGATTTGGATTTCAATATATGGATTCAAAAGGCTCATTTTAATTTATACTTATTTATAAAAATAGTTTCAGAGTCATTCTGAAACCCAGACAGACTCATTTTCACTATTCACCTCAAAGTTTCATTTATTTACAGTTTTACCATTGGTTACTTTTTTAGTGTTTCTAAATGTTTTTCACCTCTTTATTTTTACCAAAAATTACCCATGCACTTATGTGATCTCTTACCCCTTGGTCAAATTCAGACATTTATCTGTTAACCGGACAGCTAATTTCTCGACAGTGTTCCCGACACTGCCGATTTCCGGAAAAGTAATTTGTTCGCTTTCTAATTGTGTCTCTAAAATTATTTTCCATCATTTCGATGCCTTTAGATCACATACTAAGAATTAAATCATGTATATGAGTTATGACTTCCTAGGATATTACACTAGCGACAATGGCATGCCAATTGCGTTAACTTTTTATTCATAAATGATCAATATATGTTATATCCCATTATTGGTTGCCAAACCTTTAGTCATTCTATAATCACTTGTTATTGCTATGCCTTTGGTTCGATTGCTTGTTGAATTGATTGATGATGAGTTATTGATACTTGGTGATATCATTATTTTGCAATGGTATCTATTGACTTGATTATTGTTTCCGATGTGATTTGACAGAGCTGCAGCCCCGACAGGATAGTAGATACATATTGTTAGCATTGTGCACATTGTATTGTTATGCCCTAGCTGGGAAAAGTTATCAGTCCTAGTCATAAGACTTGATCCGTCTTATGTTTATTGATATATGTTTGACATATATTTTATGCGTTTCATAGCCCTATATCTGTCTTGTCCATGTGATATATCTTCCTTTGATATGAGTACTGACTTTCCAGTCATTTCTGTACTTGATTCTGTATCCAGAGATTTTTGAGCATATTGATTTATTTATTTCTTCTGCTTATTGTTTATTGATATTCCATTCCTATTTATTGGTCGATGCATATTAGATTCACTGAGTATCTTATATACTCACCTTCTCACTATTTTCCATCTCCGGGTACAGAGTAGGAGGCAGATATCCCAGCATTTTGACTCTCTGTGGATTCTACGATAATTTTTTCAGTGTAATCCTAGCTACTTCATGGGTTATGTATGGTATAGTTAGTTTATAAACATGTATGTATGGATTATATTGGAGTATAATTAATGATATGATATGATATGATGATGTTACAGCCATTTGCAATAAAATTTATAGACATGTTATAGATTGACAGAATGAATAGTAATTAGGTAACTGAATAATAAATTGATGGTAATAGATGATTGCACATGATAATGGGTTCTACAGGTGTCATTGCCTCTGGCATCTCCCACATCCTAGCACCGTCGCGGCCTGAGAACGGGTCGTGACAGGCCAAAATAAGCCTACGTCTACTCCTCACGATCACACTTGAGTATTTTACTACCTTTAATCCTCTTACAGATTCAAGATCAAACCTAAGTGTTTTGGCTCACACTCAAACCTTTTACAATGTGTTTTTCTCAAACTAGGCTGACACATAACCCAAGAGAGTTACAAGAGATGAGAAGAAAGAATTCCCCTTTTTTTAACCAAACTCTCATATAATCAATAATCTTCAACAATTTTGAAGATTCACAATAAATATATATATATACTGATTTTGCATAATAAATATGAATGATTTTACAATAAATGACTTTAGAACTTGTTTGAGGTTGTTCACTCTTACATTTAATACAAATCAACTCATATTTATAGGTTTGAGAGAAAAAAGAGTCGTTTAGACTTCTTTTCCCTCAATAAATGCACCTAAGATTTCGCTCCAATGGCTAGTTTACAGGTGAGTCATGCTCGTGACTGGAATGTCACGCCTGCGAATCTCATCTGACTCGAAAAAGTGAAAATTTGAATTTCATCATGTCACGCTTGTGATTTGGAGTTGTAGTGCCCGCGACCAATGTGTCACTGAGCATGTGAAGCTTTGATTACTTTTGAACTTGGTTGAATTAAATTTCACACCAGCGACTGGTCTTGTCACTCTTGCGATTTCAACTAGCTGCTCATGTGACTGGAGAGACACTGTTCATCTTGAGGCTACTGGATGTTTTGAGAAATTCTCATTTTATGCGTCACGCCCGTGACCTGAAGCTTTTCAAGGCAGCAAGTGACTTTGTTGCACCTATAATCAACCTTGTTCCCAGAGTTGCACCTGCGACTACGAGTTGTCACACCCACGACACACCAACATCCTGCAACACTTTAGAGAAATACTTGGAAAATCTTGCACATAATCAAACAAACACATTAGTCCATTACTTTGGTGTTTGTAACTATCAAAATAGATATGATAAAGACACTAAGGTCTAACAATCTCCCCCTTTTATGGTGACAAAGAACCAATGATAAAAATAATAAAAACGATATGTGATAATGTGTTTTAACAAACTTCCCCTCAATTTGTGCTTATTTTAACCAAAAGAGTTAATTAATCACATAATTCTCCCCCTTTGCTTGATACCAGTTAAAAAGTAAAGATGCATATAAGAGGGAAAGAGAAAGAAATGATAATCAAACCAAAATATATTGATCTTAAATTATTTACAAAGCATTATATGTATTAACAATAACAAAAAGAAATACAGAAAAACTCCTAAAAACTACAAAGGAGGAGCGTCCATTGCAGGATCTAAAGAAGAGCTCTCAACTGCAGTTGCTCTAATGGCTGTAATTCTGGAGAAGACATCATTAGCGGCTGGTGCTTTTCCTTTGTCCAAAGGCTGAAAGAGGGCAACATCCACTGGAGTGTTCTAATCATCCTCTGCTCGTAACTCATTTGACTCATGCCTACTGGACTTACCATTAGCTGTGTCTGAAGCAGATGGAGAGAAAGCCTCACATTTCTCCATTTCTGTAAGAAACTCTTGCTATTGGTGATATAAGCGTTGAATGGAAACATTAATAGAGGTCTTTACTTTAGTCTCAATAGAAGAGACTCTATCATCCAATTGTTGTATTTTCACCATAATTGCATTCTGACATTGCTCTATTACATCGATGCGAACAGTCAAGAATTCCATTAGCGAAGGAGAAGCTGCTGTGTCTACAGAAAGGGTAGGAACTTCTTCCTAATGCTCAAAGGTTGATGCCTCATCCTCAACATCAGCAGAAGCACTTTTGAGAGCAAAAGATCTGTCTGCTCTCTTTTCAATAATCCCCATGCAATGCAGAGTGATAACGCCAAGAAATTTGTTTTTCTGGAAGGTTGTGAACCAGGGGTCTAAAGGCGGTGTTATCTGGATCAAATTTGGGGTTTTCATAGATAGCGCAAGCTATGTGTGTCACAAAGTGACCACAGACAATGTCCCCCGATTTCTTTCGAGCAATGTTGTTGAATTGTTCCACCAAACATCTAGCAGAGGCAATAGGATTACCTCTCTCTATGCACTAGAGAAAAAACAGCTCAGTCTTTAGGAATGCACTGTAATTGGTGCCTCTGCTATTAATCGTATAGGTGATAATCCAGTGAATCACCTTGAGAATAAGGTCTCTAATACTAGTAGATTTAGAGAGTTTGGGGTTAAAATGTTGAAAAGACCCAGTGATTTCTTTCCAAAAATAATTCAAGTTTTCCTCAAACTCATTAGAGAATCCAATTGCCCTGATTTCTGAAAACCCGAAGAGCTAACTGGTTTGCCTAAGGGAAAGAGTATAAGGTTTACCTAAGATCTTGAAGCTCATGTTCCCATAGGTGGATCCTCTTAATATGTCAAGACTAAATGTGGAGAAAAACTCCAAAGTGAGTAAGGGAAAATAGTCCCTCCTAATATCAACCATTGTGAGCCAATGGACAAATTAAAGCTTGGCCCTAATAGGTTCACTCAACTCTACACTATCCAATTCCATCCAGTTAACATATCTAGAAGGAAGAATGGAGCGATTGGAGGTGAGGTTTTTATACCAGGCAATTTCTTGAGAGTTCAAGGATTAAACCAAGACTTCCAAATTTGTAAGATTCCATTCTTGATGGTTGATTGGAGTCCTTTTCTTCTTTAGAACAGGAGGAGGAGGAGGAACCGAGGTGGGAGGTGAAGGAATAGGTAGAGAAGCAGATTTTGAGGAGGAGAAGCTAGAGGGAGGAGAGGGCATGGAGGTTTGCCCTAATTTTATGTGCTTGGATGATTTTTGACCCTTTCTAACCCTAGTTTTCACTTTTTTTTATGGCATTTTGGTGTTAGAAGGTGATTCAAGCAAGGGACAGAGAGAAAATGATATTGGGTTGAGAGAGAATGTGACAGAATGCGTGAGAAATTAATTTAAAAATTGACTGTCTCGGAAGTTGCAGCTGTGACTCTTTTAGTAGCGGCTGCAACTATGAGCTGGTAGGCAAAATTTTTAAAATAATCGAGAAAGTAGCGGCTACAACAGAAACTATTCTTGACTGCAAATAAAGAGAAAAGCAAAAGAGAGAAGTAATGGCTACGACACAAATCAGTCGCGGCTACGACAACTAACAAGCAGACAAGAAACTAAGAATATGAAAAGTCATCCAACAAAAAGGCAATTATTTTTCAAAAAAATCTCCATCCAACATGCCCAATTTTCTCTTAATAAATTCATCGTTTCTTCATTCAAGGGTTTTGTAAAAATGTCTACCAATTTATTATTTCACACTACAAATTCTAGAGCAACATCATGGTTTTGCACATGATCTCTAAGAAAATGATGTCTAATGTCAATATGTTTACTCCTTGAATGTTGAACAGGGTTTTGGATAAATTTATGGCACTAGTATTATCAAACTTAATAGGAATAGTTTTTAGAGGCACACCAAAGTCTTTTATTTATTATTTCATCCACAAAACTTGTGCACAATAATAAGCGATTGCCACATATTCGGCTTTTGCAATGGATAAGGCCACTGAATTTTGCTTCTTGCTAAACCAAGAAACAAGACAATTTCCTAGGAGTTAGCAAGTACTGAAGGTACTTTTCCTATCCATGCAACTGCTGGCAAAATCCGCATTGGAATAAGCAACAAGATTAAAATCCATGCCTCTAGGATACCATAAGCCAAGGTGTTGAGTGTTAATTAAATATTTAAAAATTCTTTTGACTGCACACAAATGTGACCCTTTTGGATAAGATTGAAATCTAGCACATAAATACGGCATACATAATATCGGGTCTACTAGTGATTAAATAAAGAAAACTGCCAATCATACCTCTATATTTCTTCTCCTCAATAGGTTTTCCAAGATCATCCTTATCAAGCTTGATGGTGGAGCTAATTGGAGTTCTACTCGCCTTTTCTCTTTCCATCCCAAACCTTTTGAGAAGACCCTTTATATATTTAGATTGGTTGATGAAGATTCCTATTGGTTGATGAAGATTCCTTCTTCTTCTTGCTTGATGAAGATTCCTTCTTCTTCTTGCTTGATTTGAAGTCCAAGAAAGTACTTCAGTTCTCCCATCATGCTCATTTCAAATTCTTCTTGCATGCACTTAGAAAATTCTTTGCATAACGACTCATTAGTAGCACCAAATATTATGTCATCCACATAAATTTGCACAATTAACATATTTTTCTTATCCTTTTTAATAAAGAGTGTTGTATCAAATCTACCTTTTGAAAATCATTTTTAATTAAAGAAAAACTAAGTCTATCATACCAAGCTTTAGGAGCTTGTTTTAGACCATAAAGTGTTTTTTGAAGTTTGAAAACATGGTTTGGAAAATCAAACTTTTAAAACTGGGGGGTTGTGCAACATTCACTTCTTCTTCAATATAACCATTTAAAAATGCACTTTTAACATTCATTTGATACAACTTAAAATTCATATGACATGCAAATGCTATAAGCATTCTAATGGCCTCAAGTCTAGCTACGGGTGCAAAGGTCTCATCATAGTTTATACCTTCCTCTTGATTATACCCTTGAGCCACTATCCTAGCATTATTCCTAGTGATTACACCATCCTCATCTAGTTTATTTCTAAAAACCCACTTAGTGCCAATGATAGGGTGGTCTATAGGTCTAGGAACTAAGGTCCAAACCTTACTTCTTTCAAATTGGTTCAACTCTTCTTGTATGGCATCTACCCAACTCTCATCATCTAATGCTTCTTTGATTTTCTTAGGTTCTATCTTAGAGATGAATGCAAGGTTATTTACTATCTCCTTAAATGAAGATCTAGTGGTGACTCCCTTATATGGTTCTACAATGATCAAATCTTTGGGATGATCCTTTTTAAATTTCCAATCTTTTAGAATTTCATTTACACCTTAAGGGGTCTCAAGTTCAATAGGTTAATTCTTAGAACTTTCATTGAATTCTTTGGATGAGTCAACATGAGTATCAATGTCAAGTGATGAATCATTCAAATGAGTATTTTCAAAAACATTATTGACTTCATCCAAATCATTTTTTTTTTTTTTTCAAAAGGATTTGATTCATCAAATATCACATGTATAGACTCTTCAACTACTAGTGTCCTTTTATTAAAGACTTTATATGCTTTACTAATAGTAGAATATCCAAAAAATACACCAATGTCGATTTTGAAATCAAATTTTCCAAGATTATCCTTGGTATTTAATATGAAGCATTTGCATCCAAATACTCTTAGATATGAGATCCTTGGTTTTCTACCATTCCATAGCTCATAAGGTGTTTTATTTAAAATGGGTCTTATAAAAAGTCTATTTGAAATATAACATGCATAATTGATGGCTTCTGCCCAAAAATACTTAGGCAAGGAATATTCATTTAGCATGGTTTTAGCCATATCAATCAATGTGCGATTTTTCCTTTCCACTACCCCATTTTGTTGAGGAGGTCTAGAAGTAAAGAAGTTGCGTGAAATGCCATATTCATCACAAAACATTTTGAAATTCTTATGTACAAATTCTCTACCATGATCACTTCTAAGAGAGGTGATACAAAAACCTTTTTTATTTTGAACACGTTTTGAAAAGGATTTAAATTCTTTAAAACTTTCATCTTTATGAGCTAGGAATAGAACCCAAGTGAATCTAGAGTAATCATCAACAATAACAAATGCATATTTTTTATCCCTTAGACTTGAAGTCGAACAAGGTCCAAAAAGATTGATATACAAAAGTTCAAGAGGCCTAGATGAAAAAACTTGGTTCTTGGCCTTAAAAGAACTTTTGACTTATTTTCCCATTTGGCATGCATCACAAAGTTTATCCTTTTGGACTTTGATCTTTGAGAGTCCTATAACTAGGTCATGGTTCTTAAGGTCATTTATATGCTTCATGCCAACATGCCCTAGCCTTTTGTGCCATAGCCAAGAATCATTATGAAGAGAAATCATGCAATTTTCATCCTCATATATTCCATTAATATCAATTACATACACATTGCCAATTCTATGACCAACAAACAAGATTTTCTTATCCTTCAAGCGTTTAACACAACATTTCTTGGAGGTAAAGATGATTTTGTTTTCCATGTCACATAATTGACTAACACTAACTAGATTATGCTTAAGTCTATCGACAAGAAGTACATGATCAAAAGAGAATTTATTTGACTTACCGACTTGGCCAAAGTAAATGATTTTACCTTTGCCGTTATCACCAAAAGTTACCTTGTCTCCCGATTTTTCTACAATGTTGGAGAGCAAGTGTAATACCCTATATATGCATATCATGTTTTTATGAAATAAGTTCTCAGTATGTGGATTAAAATTATTTAAATAACTAATGATAATTTTGAAAACTCAGTTAAGGCGAAAACGAGAAACTTTTTTGAAAATCGTCGGTATCGATATCGCTACCGTAAAAATAGCAGTACAGTCGACAGATGAATTTCTTATTTTGGAAAGAGGGTAAATGATAATATATATTCATGTGTAAATGCATTAAAAAGAAAGATGATAAAAATGTTTAAGAACACTGACAATGTACGCGATGGCAAAACTATAAATAAAGGGAACTTTAGTGGTATAGTGGAATTTTGACAATCTGAGTTTCATAATGGCTCTGAAACTATTTTTATTAATTAGTATTAATAAAAGTAAGATGTTTGAACATCATTTTGAAATCCAAATCCCCGCGAAATTATCAGAATA
The DNA here is from genome assembly GCA_948193065.1 of Aleurites moluccanus. Taxonomy (NCBI): domain Eukaryota; kingdom Viridiplantae; phylum Streptophyta; class Magnoliopsida; order Malpighiales; family Euphorbiaceae; genus Aleurites; species Aleurites moluccanus. Next base: position 5,240 of record CANXYC010095339.1, on the reverse strand, counting down.
AATTACCAAGCGAAAATGTATCAAAAGCAAATTAAGGAAAGTTGGAGGACCAAAAGTGAAATTTGTCATTTTTGTCTTACTATATAAGCATGCCTTAGGATTTTTTTTTTCCCATTTGCTTCTCTTCTTCACTGTAGCCTTCATCTTCCATTTCCAATTTAATTTTTCTTTTGATTTGTGAAGAGAAAGTGAAGGAAACTTGGATTAAACACTAAATAATCCATCCTCCACCAAATTAAACCATAGAAAATCAAGAAACATTCAAGAACAACAAGCTTGGGAATTTTGGCCATTTGAAGAAAATTAGGTAATTTGTTGTTTTGTTGGATTTTATGGTTTAATTAGGTTAATTTGATGTTAGTACGAATGGGTAAATGGTTTAATTGCATCAATTGATGCATTAAGCATTTTTGCACAATTTTCAAACCCTAAAGTGAAGTTGTGTGATTAGATTTTGTGTATATGAGTTAGGATGTGTAAATTGAGTATAGAATAAGTCAATTGGATGTTTATTGGTGATTAATTGATGTTTACATTATTGTAGAAAACTCGGTTGGAGAAAGTTATTGATTTTGTCTATTGTGAGGAATTGAGGAATTGGGTGGCAAGGCAATTTTGCTAGGTGATTTGGAGTGCTAGCTGAGTCTTTTATGCATCATTTATTATGCCTAAATTGTTAAAATGCCATTTGGAATCCAATTGTGAAAATGGCCTAATGGCCGAACCCTAATTATGGCATTTTGCTTGATTTTTGTTCTTGGTTTTGGAATTGCTTTCCATGCCAAATTGATATGCTTGATGAAGATTATTGAGTTGTGATTGTTGCTTATAAATTGCTTTCCATGTATATGTTTATTAATAATTGGGGCAATGTCAATGTTGCACCAAAACCATGCCGAAAAATCCGTAGGCCAACCATTTGAATGCCACCGTCGCCAGTGACAATGGCATGCCAATCGCGTCAAATTTTTGGCCACAAATGAACAATTTATGTTTGTTCCTATTGTTGGTCACTAGACCTTTGGTCATCATTTAATCGATTATTATTAATGTCTTATTGACTTTATGCTTATTAAATTGATTACTAATGAGTTATTGATACTTGCCAATGCCATTATTTGAAATGGTATCTTTTGATGTGTTTATTGCTTCTATTGACTCTGAGGTGATTTGACAAAGCTGCCGTTTCGACAGGGTAGAGAGTTCATGCCATTGACTTTATGCACATTATATTGATTGATACCCTATACTAGGAAGGGATGTCCTAGTCATAAGACCCGTACAGTCTTATGTTTATATATATATATATATATATAGTGATTTGTGCTTGACACATTTCAATGCGTTTCATGGCTCTATATTTGTCATTTCCATCTCATTCATGTAATATTAATTCTATTGATATGATTGTTTATTTACAGTCATATTTTATACTTGCTTCTGTATTACAGAGATTCTGAGTAGACTGATATTATTATTTCATCTGTCTATTGTTTATTGATATTCCATTTCCTGTCATTTGTAGATGCATATTAGATTCACTGAGTATCATATATATTCATCCTCTCATTGTTTACCCTCTCAGGTGCAGAGTATGAGGAAGATATCCTAACTCTTTTGGCTCTCTGTGCATTCTGCAGATCTTGTGTCAGTGTAATATTATGAACACTGTATTATTTTCTATGTTCATATCCTAGCTGCTCCATGGGTTTTGTACGGTATAGTTAGTGTATGAACATGTATGTATGGGAATATTGGAGATTATTAATGATATGATTATGGTATTTACAGAGAGTTACAGAATGAATGACAGAGTGGCAGAGTGAATAGTGTTTATATAAGTGAATGGTTATATATACTATTATGTGATTGATAATGAGTTTATATGTTTTCGCTGTGATATTGTGATTGCATTGTAGTAATTGATGGGTTCTACGGGTGTCGGTCGCCTCAGCATCTCCCGTACCCTAAGACCTTCGCGATCCGGAACGTGATAGTAAGCTAGCTTTCCCCATCATGTGTCTTGAGCAACCACTATCCACGTACCAAGAGTCTTCAATCTTGGTAGATTTTAAGCATACTTACATTTAAGAGTACAACCATTCTTAGGTACCCAAATGCTTTTTGGTCATTTGGGGTTAGCATTATCTATGAATCCTAAATGCACTTTTCTAATATGGCATTTGAAATTTGTATGACCAATTTTTCCATAATAATGGCATTTTATTTTAGTCAAATGATGCGATCTTGAATGATATTGAGTCTTATGTGCATGATTAGATATTTTCCTAGGATGAAAAAGTTTAGGCTTATGCATGACATTTTTATGCACTTTAGGTGGTGGAATATATGGTTTATGTATTGAATTAGATACTGTAACAAATGTGGTTTTGGAGGTAGAAGACATATCACTACCATTATAACCTAGTCCATACTTGATGGTTGGACATCTTTGAGACTCAAGAATGTGATCAAGTTTTTATTTTCCTTTTGAAAATTTGGACAAGCAATCATCAAGTGAAAGCAATTTATTTTTCAAAATTTTTCCTTTGAAATAGAATCAACCTCTTGAGTCTATAAAATGATAGTTTTCTCCAAATCAAATTTGCAAGCATTTAATTTAACTATCTCCTCTTTATAATTTTTACAAGAATCGACTAATTTGTTTGACAGTTCTTTCAAACTGTCATATTTGTTTTGCAACTTATGATACTTTGAATGTAAAGTCTTCATTATTTTTATAGCATCATCATCATCATAAAGAGTAAAGTCCAAATTACTTACCTCGCTAGAAGAAGTATCCTCATCAATTACCATGAAGCATAGATTGGCAACCTCTAAAGTCATCTGAATCACTAGAGTCATCCCAAGTTGCTGTCAAGGCCTTCTTCTTGAAATTCTTTTTATTTTTCAACTTAGGACATTCGGACATCAACTCTATCGCATTAATAACATTTGATTTTATTGCTTCTTGGCTTCTCTTGCCGATCATGTTTCTCTCAAGGCTTCTTGATCTTCTTCTGTTTAAGAATAAGATTTCTTATTCTTTTTGTGAGAAGAGCCATTTCTTCATCATCATCCTTCTCTATGTCACTTCCATTTGATGTAGATTATTTAAAAGTAATAAAAGCAAGCCCTTTGTTTTTCTCTTCAAATTTTTCATCAGTTTTCTCTTGAGATAAAGTGATCTCATGAGTTAGAAGCTTACCCAATAGAGTATCGATTGGAAGAGTGCTCAAGTCATTTGCTTCTTCGATTGAATCTACTCTTGCCTTCTAATCCTTCTTAGGAAGAACTCTTAATATCTTGCAATTTATGTCCTCTATAGAGTAAGACTTTCCTAACTTTCTCATTCCATCACGATAACCATAAGACGGTTATACATTTCTGAAATTTTTTCATTCGATAGCATTTTAAAAAGTTCATACTTATGAGCAAGAAGTTGAATCTTTTTACCTTTAACCTGACTTGTCCCTTCAGAGTATCCCAAATTTTTTTTACTGAGGTGCAATGAGATATCTTGCCATACTCTTCTCTACTAAGAGCACAGTGGAGAATATTCATTGCTTTACAATTTCTTCCATTTGTTTTCTTTTCGATGGCAGTCCATTCACTCTTTGGCTTTTTTGACTTGGATGCCATCTATGATTGTAATGGGAACTCCATCCCTTCTTCTACTACATCCCATAGGTCGATTCTATCGCTGTCCATGAAAATTTCCATCCTATTATTCCAATAGAGATAGTTGGTGCCATCGAAGAATGGTGGTCTCATTGATGACCCTCCTTCAAGAATGTTTGATCCTTGTGTTGCCATTGATCTTTGCTCCAAGATGATTAAATCTTTAGAATGTATGGAGATAAGCTCTGATACCAATTGTTAATCCCTTGGCAACCAATAGGGGGGTGAATTGGTTGTCTTTTAAAAAATAATAACTAATTAAATTTTTGATGAAGTAAGAGAAGAAGAGAATCAACACAGAGATTTATAGTAGTTAGGCCAAAATGAGACTACATCCACTTCTCATGATCACACTTGAGTATTTTACCACCTTTGATCCTCTTACAGGTTCAAGATCAAACCAAAGTATTTTGGCTCCCACTCAAACCTTTTACAGTGTGTTTTTCTCAAACTAGGCTCACACACAACCCAAAAGAGTTACAAGAGATGAGAAGAAATAATTCCCCTTTTCTTAACCCAACTCTTTTATAATCAACAATCTTCAACAACTTTAAAGATTCATAATAAATACATATATATACTGATTTTACATAATAAATATGAATGATTTTATAATAAATGACTTTATAACTTGTTTGAGATTATTCACTCTTGAATTTAATACAAATCAACTCATATTTATAGACTTGGGGGAAAAAGAGTCGTTTAGACTTCTTTTCTCATAATAAATGCACCTAAGATTTCGCTCCAACGGCTAGTTTACAGGTGAGTCGAGCCCATGACTGGATTGTCACACCTGCGAATCTCATCTAACTTGAAAAAGTGTAAATTTGAATTTCATCACGTCGTGCCTGCGACTTGGAGTTGTAGCTGTAATACCCTAGAAATGCATAACAGGTTTTAGTGAATAAAATTCTCAGTATATAGATTAAAATCATCAAAATAACCAATAATAATTTTAGAAAACTAGTTAGAGCGAAAACGGAAAAAAATTTCGAAAAACATTGGTACCGATATCGTCGCCGTAAAAATAGCAGAACGGACGACGGATGAATTTTGAAATTTGGATTGAGGATAATTGATAAGTAATATTCATGTGTGAATACAGTAAAAATACATTTGAGAAAATATTACAGAACGCTCACAAAACGAGCAAAAGAGTATTTTTTTGGTGAATAGTAAAAATTTATCGGTCCGAGTTTCATAACGACTCTAAAACTATTTTTATTAAATAATATTAATTAAAATATGATGTTTAAGTATTCACTTTGAGTTCTAACTCCCCAAGGAACTTTCGGAATAAAATACCGAGCGAAAAAGGACCAAAACCAAATTTTAGAAAATTTGAGGACTAAAGCGTAAATGACCTATTTCGTCTTATTATATAAGTCAAAATGGGCAGAATTTCTGCCCATTTTTGTTCTTCATCCGTAAGTGATTTCCTTTCATTTTCTCTCCATTTCTTTGATTTTTCTAAGCCAAATTTGTGAAGCAAAGTTGTTCCAAACCTAAAACTAAAACCATACAAACCTTAAACTACCAAATTAAACCATAAAAAT
>CANXYC010095308.1:0-15941 GCA_948193065.1 Aleurites moluccanus | reverse complement strand
TCTCAATCTTGTCCTCGGTGAAAGAAGCTACGGTTGTTATTGTAGCGGTTGCTATAATGGGAAGTTCATTTATTTTGATTGTCCAGATTGCAACTTCTCTTTGGACTATAGATGTGCTACTTTACCAATCTCAGTTAGACAGATTTGATGAGAAGCACCTAGTATTTAAAAATTTATTTGATCTATAATTATTTAACATAAAAAAATAATGTATGCAAATTTCAAATTTTACTAGTGAATAATATCTATTTTCTAATATTTAAAATATATATAAATATAAAAAATATTTTTTGTATATTAATATTTTGACAATAACTTTTCACGTTGTTGTTATATATTAAGTTATTAAGAATAATTTTTTGTATTGCATATATATTAGTTTTTATAACTTTGATGCTAATTTTACTATTCATAGTAAGATTCTTCCATTAGTTTCCTCCATTAATGAAAAGATTTACTTCCAAGATGACATGTGTGAACAAGTAGAAATAAAGAAATATGTTTCAGAGAAAAGATAAAGAATATGATAAAAAAGTATTATTGTAATTGGAAGTTATTTAAAGTATATTGCACAGTCTATCTGACTAAGTAGTATATATACAAACCATATGCCAGCTTTGCACTAAAGTTAAAAGAAAAACTAACCTAAAATCATAGCAAACATCCGCCTCAAGATGGAGCTTGTTGCAACAAAAACAAGCTCATTTTGGATAATAAGAAGAAAAACTGCTTGGTATAGACAAAATTGATGAATATATCAGCCAACTGCACTTTGTTGATACATAAGAAGGAGAAAATAAAGCCTTGCCTGTATTTATTACGGACTAAATGAAAATCAATCTCTAGGTGCTTAGTCTTTTCATGAAAAATAGGATTGGCTGTTAATGGTAGCTTGATTATCACAAAACTATGGAATAGGCAATTTAGGTGGAATTTGGAACTCTGAGTAAATAAGAGATGTACTGTAGTTCACAAACAGTAGTTACGAGGCTCATGTATTTTGATTCAATAAAAGACTTAAAAACTAATGTATGTTTCTTTATATTCAAGATATGAGAGAAAAGCCTAAGAAAATACAAAACCTGTGACTGACTTTTTAGTTGTTGGACAAGCTGCCCAATTTGCATCTAAATAGACAGTCAATGAAAATAAAGATTAAACTAGTTAATGCATACCAGCTAATGAACTGCGCTTAAGATACTTGACAAGATGAGTAGCAGATTCTCATTGCAAGACAAAGCTACTAGGTAGCAAAAGAAATATTTGGTCTTGTCAAACTAAGATAAAGTAGTCTATGAGTCTTCTATATTTTTCTAGATTTTCAAATGGAGGACTGACAAACTTAGCAAGCTTAACCCCCAATTGTCAAAGGAGTAGCAGAAGGTTTAACACTTGTCAACCCAGTGTCTTGAATGATATCTAGAATGTATTTTCTTTGGCTAAGATATAAACCTTACTGTTTCTGGCAATTTCAAGCCCAAGGAAATACTCTGCAGGACCTATAACTTTGATAGTAAATTGAGCATGCAAATATTTCTTAACTTGCTCAATTTCTGAAAGAAGTGTACCTGTCACTAAGACATCATCTACATAGATGATAAGTGCAAGAAAAGAATGTGTATATGACTTAGTAAATAGACATGGATCATAAGATGATTATTACAAACAAATTTTTTTTAATTTGGCTGTAAACTCCATGTTTCACTGCCTTGAGGCCTGCTTTAGACCATATAAATATTTTGTGAGATTAATTACATACTTGATTAGTAGGGACAATAAACCCATATGGAGGAAACATATATATTTCCTCCTCTATGAAGCCATGCAAAAATTCATTATTAATGTTTAATTGATGTAAAAGCCATGCTTTACTGCAACAATAACGGAAAACATCCTAACAGTTGCTAATTTGGTGACTAGAGAATAGCTATCTATGAAATCTTCCCCGTCAACTTAGTAATGTGTATATGACTTAGTAAACATACATGGATCATAAGATGATTATTACAAACCAAAATTTTTTAATTTGGCAGTAAACTCTATGTTTCACTGCCTTGAAGCTATGAGCTGGGATTAAATGAACGAGAATGAGTTGGGATTCCGAGGAGAGAGAGAAAAACAAAATGATTTTATGTGTTTCCAAAGATAATACACTAAAGCCTATGATTTCGAAGAAAAAGAGAAAAGAATGCAAAAAAACTTGTGTTTCACAAGAGCGAAAGAAAAGAATGCCTAGGGTTACTTCATTTCTGAAGCAGAGAGAGAAACTTGCATAGATGATTCTTAGATGTTGGATGGGTAGGTGGAAAGTCATTTCACTTAATGTGGGGGTAAACTTGTCTTAAAAAAAGAGAGAATATCAGAATTATGAACATTCAAAAACTAATGTCATTTTTGTAAAAAACATTATACATAATGTCATTTTGGGATATTTCTAATTTCTCTCTTAGAAAAATTAACTTTCATTAATTTTTATAGAAATCCTATTTAACCATTTATTGATTTTTCTTCCATAAATTTATATATATATTATTAATAAATTAAAACCCTATAATTCTTATTGAAAAATTGACACAAGACAAATAAAAATATCCCAAAGACATGAAAAAATAGAGGATCATACCATATGGAAAAATAAGAATATAATTACCTTATAGGCCCAACTTCCTCTATTAATTGCTTCTTTTATGTCTTCTTAAACCTTCTTACCTGTCCTTTCTCAACAATTCTGACAATCCGTTATGGTTTTTAGGTGCTGGAGTTTTTAGTCCAGAAACCGATGACATAGCTTTTTGATTTCCTTCCTTCAAGAAGCTAATCTAAGTATAGATTTTAATTATTTTGAATGTCAATTATTATTATGGAATAATTGTAATACTTTTACAACTCCATAGTATTTTAAATGGTCTATAATGATATGTTTATGGTGTTATTCTTTTGGGTTATATCTTGTTCATATTGGATAAGGGTTATCAAGCTACTTTTAATTCATTGTGACTAAGTTGGCTATATTTAGATATTGTTATCATAAGTTTGTTATGATAGTTGGATGATGAGCTCAATTATGCAGTGTTTAGTTTTAGACTTTGTTACCTGTTTGCTACAGGTTCTATTTAGGGATTTTAAGAGTCTTTAGTAATCTTTAAGCCTACTCATACCGTAGAATCGTCACATTTCTGGATTCAGAATGTGATAGATTAGGTAGGGTATGAGTATGGGTATGGATAGTGCAATACCCTAACCATACCCTACCCAATTCCAATAATATTTTTTTGGATATGAGTTTATCCATACCAAATATCTAGTCAATATAGGTATTACTCGCTTTGACTGGGTAGGGTTCGAGTGGTTACCCATAGAAAGGGTACAAATTTCCATCCCTAGGGTGAGGACTCACAGTTGCGTATAACATTAAAATACTAATTACTCGAGAGATCACTAAATTTATACTATGTTCCCTTTCTCTCAAAGAGACCTTTAACAAAAAATGTAAGCCAGCATAACATCACCTGTAAGATTCTGGAAGCCTTACATCTACTCAACAAAAAAATGAAGTCTCATATAATGAGAATTCCCCTGTAAAGAGCAATTACATTGTTATTTCAATAGCTGGAACAAAGTCCTGTTTAAAACCCTACATAAACAAGGAAATTCATTTCTCCGCTTATTTTATGTATCTTAAAGCGGCAAGTTAATTATCTTGTGCAATTTGCAATATATGGTGCACTTATAAGAGATCTGCCACATATTATCCAACTTGTAAGGATTAAAAACTTACTTCTAAATTCAATGTGTATGTCAATTACAAAAAATAGATCTCTTCTGTCATTACCAATTGCTCACTCAAATAAGTTCCCATACAAAATTTATAAAATGCTTTAATATGAATTTAAAGAGAAGAAAATATGCTATTGAAAATCTCTTTAACCAGGTTCATTAAACTCACTTGGCAAATCTCATTGTCCATTCTGCAACTAGTTCATCATATTTTGCTCTCTCTGCCAAATACAAGTGGGCAATACCAGGGACAAGAGAATTGTCTGCAAGATGGATATTGAGTAAAGAAATTACTTGGTAATATTAAGGTGAAAATGGATATTTAGATGCCACATCAAAGTACTAAAAAGGGCTTAATGTAACTCGTATCATTAATTCAAAATAGCAAATAATTGTGTTCCTTCAGTGGAATTCACCACAAGGTAATCAATATTATTGGATGAAGAGTCACAATAGTCAGGAAGGCATTATTAAAGAGTGCTTCTTTTAGGGCCTCACAAAGAAGACCTTTCAGTTGAATTGAAAAATGTTGAAGCGACACTTAATAGAAAAACTGGTTTGCAAGATTATAGAAGACATTTGCCAACTAGTTGACAACACTCCAAGCTCAAAAAAAAAAAAGAACAAATAAACACACATCATGCAACATCATCAAAGATGAAAAACAATAAATTTCAAAGTATTTCAAAGATAGAAAGAATTACAATAAGAGAATGAAATAAATATAAAGACTTTAAAAGAAATAGGGAAAGATTTTTCAAGTTTTTGTAGGTTTAGAAAATAAATATAAATACCCTAAACAGCCCATAAATCTCTATTATTATACTTTTACATAAAGGTTTAGGAGTTATCATTATTCTTGTTACAATTATGAACATCCTCTCAGTTTAGTCCAAAAGCCTTTCACCTTAGTCAATAAGAGAAAGCTGTATCCGCCATGTGACCATTGTGCTCAACCTTTTTATGACGACTTGGCTCTGCAATACACTCAGTGTAATTTCATGATCCACCGTAAAGGTTCTTGTTTTAGCCAGCATATGCAACAATAATAAATTAACCTTGTAATTTATGAAATCACTGAAATTCTTATTTACCAAATTTATTAATATATATATTGAGCATTGCAGGGGAAGTATTGAACCTGAGTATATTACGCAAGTCGTAAATGTATTTACTGTATATCTGTATGTTTTTCTTTGTTTTAACTAGTTATCAATTATGTCAATATTTCATTAAAAAATTGAATAAAAAAATTGATAATTTGAGTGTGTAATTGATAGATTGACATGATGAAAAAGTCGAAGTAATTAATACATTTATAAATAATTTAAATAAATACAGTATTATCCAACTTAATTAGCTTTAAAATAAGCAACTGTAATTGAAACCCAATTTGTTTTCTTTGCCTCATCATAGAAAGAAATGATTTTTCTTTCTCAAGGTCAATTGTAGTGATATGGAAGCCATCTTTAAGCAATTCATTTCATTTCTTTGTGTTCCTTTTTTGTTGAAGCCGCTGCCGCATGTATGTCGATATGAGTTCTTTTTCCTGGTTATTTCTCTTGCTCAGCTTTTTGCTTTTCCACTACTAAAAGAAATAGTACAATTAACATCATATATTTTTGTTGTTAAAAGTATAATTTTTGCTATAGTTTATTTCAGAAAAAAAATAAATTGTTGCATTTGTATTACTAAAATGTTGAAGTTGTTTGTTTTTTCAGCATAATTTACTTTCAAAATATTATCAATACTCACTTTTTTTTTTGTTAAAATTTATTTGATCTATAATTATTTAACATAAAAAAAATATAATATATGCAAATTTCAAATTTTACTAGTGAATAATATCTATTTTCTAATATTTAAAAAATATTTTTTGTATATTAATATTTTGACAATAACTTTTCATGTTGTTGTTATATATTAAGTTATCAACAATAATTTTTTGTATTGCATATATATTAGTTTTTGTAACTTCGATGCTAATTTTACTATTCGTTGTAAGATTCTTCCATTAGTTTCCTCCTTTAACAGATAGATCTACCTCATGTGAATAAGTAGAAACAAAGAAATATATTTCAGAGAAAAGATAAAAAATCTAATAAGAAAGTATTATTGTAATTGAAAGTTATATATAGTATATTGTGCAGTCCACGTGACTAAGCAGTATATATACAAACCATATGCCAGCTCAGAACTAAATCAAAAAGAAAAAACTAATCTAAAATTATAACTTACATCCACTTCAGGATGGAGCTTATTGCAACAAAAACAAGCCCATCTCAGATAATAAGAAGAAAAACTGCTTGGCAGGGATAAACTTGGTGAATATATCAGCCAACTACACTTTTGTGGATACATAAGAAGGAGAAAATGAAGCCTTGCTTGTATTTATTACGGTCTAGATGAAAATCAATCTCTAGGTATTTAGTCTTTTTATGAAAAACAATGTTGGTTGTTAAGTGAATGTTAGTCTGATTGTCATAAAACAATGGAATAGACAGTTGAGATGCAATTTGGAGCTCTTTGAGCAAATAAGAGATGTATTATAGTTCACAAACAGTAGCTGCGAGGCTCGTGTATTCTACTTCATGAAAGACTTGAAAACTAATTTATATTTCTTTGTCTTTCAAGATATGAGAGAAGAGCCTAAGAAAATACAAAATCTGTGATTGACTTTTTAGTTGTTGGACAAGGTATCCAATTTGCATCTGAATAGGCAGTTAATGAAAATGAAGATTGAACTGGAAAATGCAAACCAGCTGATGGACTGCCATTAAGATACTTGACAAGATGAGTAGTAGATTCCCATTGAATGACTAAGCTACTAGGTAGAAAATAAATATTTGTTCTTGTTAAACTATGATAAACCAGTTTGCCTATAAGTCTTTTATATTTTTTCTGGATTTTCAAATGAAGGACTAACAAACTTAGCAAGCTTAACCCCCTAGTTGGCAAAGGAGTAGCAGAAGGTTTAGCACATGTCAACCCATTGTCTTGAATAATATCTAGAATTTTTTTTCTTTGGCTGAGATATAAACCTTACTGTTTCTGGCCATTTCAAGTCCAAGGAAATACTTTGCATGACCTATATCTTTGATAGCAAATTGAGCATACAAATATTTCTTAACTTACTCAATTTCTGAAAGATGTGTACCTGTCACTAAGACATCATCTACATAGATGATAAGTGCAAGTATGGAATGTGTATATGACTTAGTAATAGATATGGATCGTGAGATGATTGTTACAAACCAAATTTTTTTGGCAGTAAACTCCATATTCCACTGCCTTGAGGCTTGCTTTAGACCATATAAATACTTTGTGAGATTAATTACATACATGATTAGCAGGGGCAATATACCATCTAGAGGAGACATATAAATTCCCTCCTCTATGAGGCCATGCAATAATTCATTATTAATGTCTAATTAATTTAAAGGCCATACTTTACCATAATAATAGCCGAAAACATCCTAACAATTACTAATTTGGTGATTGGAGAAACGCTTTCTATGAAATCTTCCCCTTCAACTTGATTATAGCCCTTGTCTATAAGCTTGGTTTTGAACCTTTCTACACTCCCATCAGGGTTGAATTTTACCTTATAAACCCACTTGGATCCAATGTGTTTCTTGCCTTATGGTAAATCAACAATCTCCTAAGTCTTATTTAACTCTAAAGTTGCTAGTTCTATTTGCATTGCCTTAACCTGTTAGGGTCTTGCTTTGCTTAATTATAATTCCTAGGATCTGGAATAGTAGATAATTTGCAACAAAATTTATATGTGTTTGATCAAAGTGTTGAAGAAAAGATAAAGGGAAAGGTTGTAAATGATATAGGGTATTCTGGCTTGAACTAAATGTAACAGTTGTAGTATGAATATGAGACACAAAGTCTTCTCACTATCTAGGCTTTGTTTTTTTCTAGTATTAACCTTGATTGAAGGAATAATAATTTTATTGTTGTTAGGTAAAACAAGTATAGGTATGTGAGGCCTTACTCTAGCACTACGTCCGGTCTATTCAAGGAATCAAAATGCTCAATTAGGGCTTGGTCCCATGCGAAAACGGTTGTTGCTTTTTTTTTTTTTTTTAAAGAAGAGTGATGATTGATTTTCTTTTTATCATTTTTTTAGTTTTGAAAAGTTTTAGGGAGTTGTCACCTTAATTTATTTTTTAATAAAAAAAATATATGGTAAGAACCCAAAAATTATCTCTAATTTAAATCTCACGGATAAAATGTAGTAGACTTTCAAACCGAGTTTAGATTCGGGGACTATATTTTTGGTTTAAGAAACCTGAACTTGGCTTTTGATTAATTCTAACTTGAAAATATTATTTTCGTGATAAACAATTAATAGGATGGAATTTATATGTTGGAAAGCAATAAATAAATCATGCATCCAAAGCAGTAAAGAATTTAAATTATCACATAACTGGTGATTGAGGATATTAATTTTAACTCTTATGGGTTCTAAGTTAATCACACATTTCTCAATCCAAATAAATAGGAGATATTGACTCTAGGTCTTATAGGTTTTAGGTCAATCACATATTCTCCAAAATAAATGAATTTAAAGTAATAAAAGAGAAAAAATAATTTTTGGGTTTTTTTTCATTTGATGTTTGATTAAAAGTATGCCTACATATATCTTTGAATGAAAAATCAAAATTCGTGTAGGGTTTTGGGTCTGATTTTGGTTTAAAAGTTTGTCTTGGCCTGATTAAAGGTCTGGTTCATGATAACGAGTCTGATTTCAAAAGTCTAATTATACATTTCTTTGACCTTTGTGAGATGGCGGTAGTCAGAGGGGCTTTTCCAAACTAGAGTTTAACTTTTTATTTATGGAAGGTGAATTAGGTATGAATGTCCAACTTGCTAAATTAATTTAATAAGAATTAATTTAGGACTCTATTGGTTAAGTCGGTCTTCTATTCCTTTAATTCAATGAGAATTAGAGAAATCAGTTTGCACTGAAAGATAGTTAAACTGTTTTATAAGAAAATATTAATTGAAGGGAGAAGGGAGAGCTAGCTAGGGAAAATTCAACTTAGCAAGTCAATATGTGTGGAGAAATGAAGGGGGATGGGGTATTTATAGACACTCAAGGGCATTTTGAATGAATAGTGTTGGTGCCACAGGCAGGGGTATGGATGCAGCTGGACACATTGGTGGCATCCACCAGGTTGTTTAGGAGCAGAAGGAATAAAGATTGACAGCACATGGAAGCCTAGATAATGGTCGTGGCATGTATTAAAGGTTGCCAACCCAAGCAAGCCTGTGCCATATGGCAGGCTGATGGATCCACCAAGCTTGTTTGCAAGTGCCCGGTTTGCGCTTTTATTTTTTGTTCATTTTTTCATCTTTCGAGTTTGTGGCAGGCTCCATTCAATCCAATATGAGTCCAACTATATCCCAGAGGTGCCCCGAAGGTTCAGAAAGCCCGGTTGCTTTGCCAATAGTTTGATACTTACTTCAGAACCAACAAAAGTCTAGGTATACTTAATGAGGTACAAAATTATGTGTTCACAGCTGCCCCTCATCATGATTGCTTTTACTGAAAAGTAATCATAATGATAGTGAACACGAACTTCCATAGTTTGATTGGGTAAATGGATCATAAGGCTGCCCTTAGGAAGGTCTAATAATTTTGAAATCTGAAGTTTTCCTAGGAGGGTCTAATAAATTTGAAAACTGAAGTTCTCCTAGGAGGGTCTGACTAGTTTGAAAACTAAAGTTCCCATATGAGGATCTGATAAGTTTGGAATTTGAAGTTCCCTAAGAAGAGTCCGATACCGATGCTAAGGTAAGTACACATACTTCTATTTTGAAAATGATATTGATGCTAAGGTAAGCATATAGAGTTTTGTTTGAAATTGTCGTTGGTGTTAAGGTAGGCACACAGAGTTTTGTTTGAAAATGTCACTGGTGCTAAGGTAAGCACATAAGGTTTTGTTTAAAAATGCCTTTGGTGCTAAGGTAAGCACACATAGTTCTATTTGAAAATGATGATAATGCTATGCTAAGCATCAAAGTTTTGTTTGAAAATATCGTTGGTGCTAAGGTAAGCACACAGGGTTCTGTTTGAAAATGATGGTGATGCTAAGGTAAACATGCAGAGTTATAGTGATGCTAAGGTAAGAATGCAAAATTTTGTTTGAAAGTGATGATGATGCTAAGAAAACATGCAGAATTTTATTTGAAATGCCGCTAATGATAAGGTAAGCAGAAGGTTCTGTTTTGAAATTCCACTGATGCTAAAGTAAGCACACAGGGTTTTGTTTGGAAATGATGTAAGTGCCAAGGGCTGCTTAGGCTTTTGCAAATGATTTTGGGGTGCCAAGGGCTACTTGGACTTTTGAAAATGATTTTTGATATGCCAATGGTTGCTTGGGCTTTGAAAATGATTTTATTATTATGCAATTTGAAAAAAATTTTGATGCAATGCAATTTGAAAGGAGTTGGATGCAATTGCAAATTAGGATGCCCTAAAGTGTAAAGAGCTTGAGTTTAAGAAGTTATGCGTTTCTTGATAATGGTTCTAAGCTTTTCCTCTATTTATGCAGTCTTTTGCAGATTAAGTTTGTCATGCTTACCAGATGACTCATGGAATGAAGCTAACTTTATATGATTATTTAGGGAGAACAACTTTGTCAGCTAGAAAATACTTATTTGTGTCGTCTGAAGGACCATTAGCTTGTGCTTTATTTCCTTTTCCTATCATGTGTTAGTTCCAAACAAATACAAGATGATGCATGATGTCATGAATTTTATGGATTTCATGCATGCTATGTATGCATGATGCTAGACCCCTCATGTTCAAATGAGATGTACACATTTCATGCTCATACAACTAATATGCAAATTCAACTCATTCATAAAGAAAAGTTATACAGTGAAACACAAAGAAACCAAATTGCATACATTGAAATGCCCCAAAATGCCCAATTTTTTTGGGAAGGTGATTTGGGAGAAGGGTGACTTGGTCACTTTGATGGTCTTTGAGGGTGAGAGATTTTGGCTTTTTCATCTTGTCAGGTTGGTTGCTAATTGGAGTCATACTAAGTCTAGTTGAGTATAAAGGATTACTGAGGGTAATGCTTTTAGATTGGTTAAACCATGCTCAATTTAGGTATAAGGGTTTATCTTAAATGGTTGAAGTTAATTTAGCCTTGAGTGGATAAGTCCTGTCAGATCTAGGAAAGGCTATGGTCAGATTTGTCCTGGAGTTTGGTCGATCCTATCAGATTAGTTCAGATCATCTAAGAAATGTTATGGTCAGATTTGGCCTGGAATTTGATTGGTCCTATCAGATTTGTTCAGCCATATAGGTAAGGCTATGGTCAGATTTGGCCTAGAGTTTGGTTGGTCCTGCCAAGTTGATTTAGGTCATCTAGATAAGGCTATAGTCATATTTGGCCTAGTTTTTGATTGGTCCTATTAGATCGGTTGATGTCAGCTAGGCTATGGTCAGATTTGTCTTGGAATTTGATTGGTCTGGTTAGGTTAGTTCAGATCATCTAGGTAAGGCTATGGTCAGATTTGGCCTTGAGTTGGACTAATCATGTCAGATCAGTTTTGGTCATCAAGGAAAAGCTATGGTCAGATTAGGCCTGGAGTTTGATTGGTCATGCCAGATTAGTTCAAGTCATCTAGAAAAGGCAATGGTCAGTCCTGGCCTTGAGTTTGATTGGTCCTATCTGATTGGTTCAAAGGATTGGTTTGAGGTATTTAAGCTAGAATGGGGTTTTGGGTTTCAATGAAAGTCTGTCTGCTTGACTATTTTTATTGAATGGAAATGGAATTTGATGGTTTTGATTCAACATTAGAAGTTGTTTAACAGTTGGTAGGCTCACTTGTATAGAACCCGATGGTTCTTGTGGAACGAGATGAATTCACTTCAGGTTCAGTACTGGCTCATTAGGTTATAGCTCTTTTGAGAGCTTTAACTTTGGTTTCACTGAGGTGAATGAGTTTAAAAAATTTGCTCCGTGCAACCCATGTGTTCTGATTAACTGATTTTTGTTTTGCCCTCTGAAACTTAGGCTTTAGTGATAAACAGGTGAAAAGGTTGAACCTTTTGAAAGGTTTCTGGAAGCATGATTTAATTTTTGGTTTTGCCCTTAAAATTTGGGCTTCAAGGTGATAGGTCGAACCTTTTGGAAGGTGAAATCGATTTTGGGAGGTTTTATGAATTTGTTATTGTATTATGATTTATGAAGAAGACAAGTGAAGCTATTCTTATTGTCTGAGATTGATTAGACTCTTTGATTTGGTGCTTAGATAGCTTGACTTAAGGAATGACGACTTTGGAGGACTCGTATCGGATGAGAAATTTGATCTACTTAGTTATTTTGACCAAGCAGTTATTTGAAGGGTAATAACTTTTAAAAGATGTGCCCCTCACATGAAATATAAGGACAGCTTAGCCATATTACTACTTTAGCTAAAAGATGGTATGACTGACACAAGGTATATGCCTTTGAGACATGTTGGAAATTATTGATTGACAGGATGGATACTGACTCGAAAGCTTTTCCAACTCTTAAAGAAGCTTTTGACATAAAGAAAAATGACTCTAAATGACTAACTCAAGAGATGACCTTAAACAAGGGTAGAGTTGTCTGACTCTTTATTGATATGAAGAGGTCTAGTAAATTATATAATCCCATAAGACCATGTATAAATATTTCATAAAATATTCTTTTGCATAATAAGAACCCTCACTAGCCTTAAAGAAATGGAAGGAGAAATGAACCATCTAGCCTTAACAAGAGATGTACACATAATTATATAATACTATAAATATTCATTCATTCATCCAACATCTTAAAGTAAAGAAATAACAAAAAAGGAAATTGAATTGTAAAATTTAATGCATTAAATGAAACATGTGCATCTTAAACTTTGCTTTTTTGGGCCTTAATGTATTCTAAGCTCATTTACCTTTCATGCTTGGGTCTTATAAGCCTCATGTTTATTTATTTTACTTTGTCCCTACATGGTTAGCTCATTCAACACAAATGTATGCACAACATATTGTGCAAAATGGCATACTTCCTTCTAATCACACCAAAAATCAAGTTTATCATATGTATGATGCAAAACATATAACCATGACACTTTTACCATTTGGCTCATATACAAGTGACCAAAACTCATTAAGATTATAATGCATACACCAAATTTGTCACAAGCCAAACCACTTTTAACAACTAACCTAATCATGGCATGCTAACATACAATAAGTATTTTGTATTGCATGGCAACAAAGTGTGTATTTAGCCAATCATGCCTTAGGCATTTAAAGTCTTCTTAAATTATTCATTCATGGTATCATGTTCATTTTAAATTTATTTTAAATTCATTCAACCATACATTTAATCATGACATATTGTCATATAATCACAAGTATGCCAATTTTCAAGTTTAGAACCTAAACTAGGCATTATGGCAACAAACATGCAAGATTAAGTTCAACTTTGAACATTTTTAATTCTAGAATGCTTCTAAATTAATAAAAATCATCATCTAGTCATACATCCTAAGTTTTATGCATCTATTCATGGTATATAAACACTTATATACAATAAGAAGTATCAAAGTAACATAAAAATCAAGAAGCAAGCACAAAGGATATAAGAAAGAGCCATATGGCATAAGAAAATGCCTCTATGGCACAAGAAAATGCCTCATGGAACTACTAGGGTTGTATGGCCCTTCTCAGTCCCGCATGGGACAACGAAAGGCCATATAGCCCTTGGGAAGGGCTATATGGCCTTTCTGACTTGATTATAAATACTCATCTGATTTAAATCATTTTTTAAGAATAAAAGCCTCCTTTTTAGTTTTATTCAGATTTCCTAAGTAATAAAATATCCTAAACAGCCACAATGTAACTTTCAAAATAGTTTTAGGGTTACTTGCCAACCAAGAACCCTTAAAGCTTCTTTTTTGGCTTTCAACCCAAAACTTCCATTTTGATTAAAATACCAAATAAGAACCTTTTTAGAAGATACATTGCATAAAAACATGCCTAAAATCTCCAAATTTGGAAGAAAAATCAAATTGAAGGGTGGCAGACGTGAGCGACGGCGAGTGCGAATAGGCTCTGAGCTTACCAACCCTTAGAAGGGCCATATGGCCCTTTCTTGGGCCTTACGGCCCATGCTTGGGTCATGTTATCATTCCTTGGGCCATGTGGCCCTACAAGCAGCCATATGATTATGGCAAGAAGCCACAAGCCAATGGTTGTCGCATGGGCCCGACGAATCTATCCTAAATGATCCAAAAAATTTCAAAAACCTTTAAACTATTTCTAAACTTCTTTTAACTGAGAAAACAATTTAAATTTGCCTCGGGCTTGCATGGGCTCAATGACTTGCCATAATCGAGCCAACGACCGTCTATGATCCGATTTGCATTCGGACCACCAAATACAGCCTGAAACTTTTCAAGAACCTTTAAAATAGTTTCTAAACTCTTTGTAACTGAAAAAATAACTTAAATGGGCCTCGGGATTACACGGGCCCGACGACTTGCAGCAACCGAGCTGGCGATTGCCTACAGCCCGATTCAAGTCTGAACCATAAAATATGGAACAAAATGACCTAAATTCATTTTGATATACATTTTGACATGTTTTATATTAAAAAAACAAACCTAGATCTTTAATTGCTAAACCAACCTTAGCAATTTCGTCAATCCAAAAGCAAAAGTAATCACTTTGAGAAACAACCTTCTTCTCACAATCTTACTTCTTGATGATGCTTCAGCTCGGGCTCAAGGTGTGTCAAAAATTAATGCTAACAACCAGGATGGTAGACTACAGACTTAAATTAGAGAAGACATAACTCAATAGACCTAGATTCTAACTCTGACTCTGACTCTAACTCAATCTCAGACAAGTCAGATTAGCTGAGTTTGAACTCCTCCAAAAACTATGCTAGTTAGGCTCGCGCTGATCTTGGTTGGTGAGGTGAGGTGGGGTAAGGTGAGGGATTAGGCTATTAGACCTGGTGTTGGTCATAGAGAAAAATTATCTCTAATGTCTACCAAATCTTAGATCTGGTGCTTCATAACCTTACACATGTTTGTTTTTGTGACCAGTGCTCTAGTGGTACTCACAATTGTTAGACCTTAAGATCTTCTTCATACTCATTTTGATGGTTACAAACACCAAATTATTGGACTAATAAGTTTGTTTGATTATGTGCAAGAATTTCCAAGAATTTCTCTGAAGTATTGCAGGATGCTTCTTAGTCACGGGCGTGACCAGTTGTAGTCGCGGGTGTGACTCTAGATACAAGCTTGGTCACAGGTGCAACAAATCCAGTCATAGTCTTGAAAAGCTTCAGGTCGCGGGCGCGAAATTAAAGTCTGGATAATTCAAGACATCCAGTAGCTTCAAGGTGAACAGTGTCCATCCAGTAGCGGGCGCGACACAAGGTAGTCACGGGTGTGACTAGGTGAAGTCGCTGGTGTGACAGAATGATTCGCGGGTGCGAAATTAAAGTTCGGATATTTCAAAACATCCAGTGGCTTAAGATTAAACAGTGTGATTTAGTCGCGGGCACGACATGTTGCAGTCGCAGGTGCGACCATATAAATTCGCAGGACTATTCAAGCTCAGTCGCAGGTGTGAAGAAGTTCAATAGAGTTTGAAAGTTGGATGTTTCAATAAGTCGTGGGCGCGTCAGTTTCAGTCACGGGTGTGACTTGGAAAAATTCAAATATGGTGTTCTTCGAGCCAAAAAAGGAGTGAAGTCAGTCGCGGGCGTGACAGTTCGAGTCACGAGTGTGACTCACCTGTAAAATAGCCGTTGGAGCGTATTTTCAGGAGCATTTATTGCGAGAAAATGAGTCTAAATGACTCTTTCTTCACTCAAGACTATAAATATGAGTTGATTTGTATTAAATGAAGAGAGAACAACCTTTAAACATGTTCATAATCATTTATTGCTAGATCATTCATATTTATTGTGCAAAAATTAGTTTACACTTGTATTTATTGTAAAAGGTTGTGTGTGAACCTAGTTTGAGAAAAACATATTGTATAAGGTCAAAGTGTGAACCAAAACACTTAGGTTTGATCTTGAACCTGCAAAAGGATCAAAGGTAGTGAAATACTCAAGTGTGATCTTGAGGAGTGGACGTAGGCT